>ML685898.1:1812299-1833469 GCA_007922175.1 Pelusios castaneus
TTATACAGGTCACGCCCAAGGGCTGCACAGATGTGCATCCCGTCACAGTTATAATGGCTTTCATGTTAAGTAGGCAGTAATAATAATATAATTTAATAGGAAAATATACAAGAGTTAGGTTAAAAACTGAAGTAGTGGAATAAAAGAATGTATCGGTATTGTGGTTAGAGACTGATGGTATGGTAAATTAGACTAACCTTTCAGTGATTAGATTATAAATGTGAGAGATGATTAATGACCCAGTCCATTTCCTCACCAAATGTGAGAATGTCTCAGCAGCATGTTTTTTATTCTGATCCATTTTTAATTGTCCCACATGATGGGACTTCCCTCACTTACTTTGGGAGACTATTCCACAATGGAAAGCTTTGCATTTTGAGGAAGTAATTCATGCTATTCAGCCAGAAATTTCCTTCATTTAATTGCATCTCATTACTTCTAATTATTCCCCATATACCACACTAAATACAACAGGGGAAGGGGATATGAGATTCTGCACATTTGAAATAAATTATGCCCATACTATTAATAATATTTAACATTTGTATACTGAGATAACCTACAGGCCAGATAGTTTAGGAGTCCATTATGTTAAGCACTGTATAAACATAGTAAATGATAGACTCTGCCTCATATAACTTACATTCTAGAGCAGTGGCTTAGACAAGTTATAAATATATGTTACCCTGTTTAATATTTCCTCTTATGTCAATTCCTCTAGCTTCCTTATCATTTGTATTGATCTTCTTTTGAACTCCCTCCTTAAGTTTGTTAATAACTTTCTAATAACGTGGTGCCTGAAACCAAACACAATATTCCAAGTGCCATATACAAGAACTACCCTGCTCCTTGACTACTTTATAATGTGATAATTTTACATAAGTAGCCCAAAAGCTTTCATCTGTGGGTCACCATATCACATTGAGTTCATGGTTAGTTTGTTGTCCTCTAGTCTCACACCTGCAGTAGGTCAGGATTACTTTGTTTTTTCTTTTAGTCAGTTTTCAATTCACACAACAGTATTCTTATATAAGCCAATTTGAGGAGTTATGCAGAGCAGGAATGCAAATTGCTTATATCATGGGCTCTTAGGCTGTGTCTACACTTGTAAATTAAGTTGACTTAAGATTGCTTAAGTCAACTTAATTTACCCTGCGTCTACACTACAGTTTCCTTAAATCCTTAAGGAAAATAAAGTTGACTTAAGGAAAATTAAGTCGACTTTATTACACCTCGAAATAAGTCGACTTAGGGCTTAAGTCGACTCCCTAGAGTCGACTTAAGCCAGTGTAGACGTGGGGTAGCCCTAAATCAATTTAGGGCTACCCCAGGACTACACCAATGCCCTCCCTACCGGGGGGGGGGAACAGGGGGAGCCTGGCATGCCCCCCGACAGGGCAGGGCAGAGCCCTGCCCACCCTGGCCCTATGACCTGCCAGGGTCCCTGACCCCCTTTGCCCCATTGTACCTATGTACAATGGGGCAAAGGCTGAGCCCCCTGGCACTGGGAAGGGGTGGCCCCCTCTGCCCCGTGGACCTACCCTAGGTCCCCCTAGCCTCTTGAAGTTGACCTAGGCATCCAGTGTGGACGCTCTAGGTCGACTTTGTAAGTTCCCCCCAAAGTCGACTTTAATTTTAAGTGTAGACTCACTAAGTCGACTTAAAATTACAGGTGTAGACATAGCCTTACAGCCTACCCTAGAAGACTAACATAAATGTTAAATATAAGACAGGGCTGATAGACTTTCTGGAGAAGAGAAGCAACTGGCCCTTATGACTCTCTAGCGTCTGTCTAAAAAGAATTAGCAAAAAAACACCTTAATACAGTCCACTCAATAACATAGCGTCTTATAGATGACAAACCACCGTGTCATGGCCAACTATGTTAAAGCTTGCCATTGTATAAAGACATTAAAAACAATATTGCCTCTGTCCATGGCTAAGAAGACATGATTCCCTAGCACTGTTTTTGTAAAGTATCCTCCTCTGAATCCTAACCTTGATTGGTCAAGGATATTAGCAGAGATCAGGTACTGCTGGAGTTATTTTGCCACCAGATTCCCTATTACCTACTCAAGAAATGGAAAATAAAAATAGGACAACAGTTAGTGATCTCACTTGTCATTTCATGGTAGGTAGGCCCTTAGTGAACATATAGTTCAGATTCTACTCACTGATTTCCAGCAGTTATTAGGGGCACAGGTTTTCTTCTCATACAATGGTTTGGACAGCCCTCTGTGCTTTAGAAATATCTGGTTAAACAAAGGCGCCAAATTCAGGAACATTTTGAGTTTGCTATGCACACCTCTGACTCAAATTTCTTGGACTGCCAGTTCTGATACAATACATTAGTTTGGGAATTCCTAATAACTTGTGAGTGGATTCTAGGTGAAGGAAATCAGAGTTGATTAGTCAGATCACTGTTCAAAGCAGATCCATAAATCAAGACTTCACAAAAGCGATAGTGAAAAAGGTTCTCTGAGCCTTTCTCACAGTCATTGGACTGGATTGTATTAATTAGTTGAATTACAGTTGATTAGTTAGTGGCTTCAGAATACATATAATACACCACTGCTCTAATCCCCTGCATCTATACTACCTAATGTTCATCAATAATCCAATATGAACTGTAGGGTCCATGCAGAAGGCAGAGGTATTTAGAGGCTATTGTACTAGTGACAGTATATTACAAGTGTTTGTAATACCCAACTAATATATGAATATACTGATCTCATGGCTAGACAGCTTTGTGCTATAGACAAACTGAATCCATGAATCTTCAGGGATAGACCAACGCATTCTGTTCCACCACCAGAAAGGAAAGTGGATAATTGATTCAGGATAAAGGTACAATCCAGCCCCCACCCATGCACACCATACAGAAAAACACATAGAGGACAAAGATTAAAGGCAGAGAGCCAGCATTGTTTGCAAGTCCAGAGACAACTTGGAAGAATCTCAAGCTTGGAAAGTCCACCATGAGTCTATATATTACAGTCTTAAGTCAGAGAGGCGTTGACGTCTTTCTGGAAACTGAATTTAGGGGGCTCCATTACCAGGATGGAAAGCATCTTCACTAGAGAAATAGTGCTAAGTGTTCCATATAGATAGAAGTTCATATGTATCACAATTACAGCTGATTTGAAATTTTTCAACCAACTGTTTTTTGACTGAAAATGCTGATTTGTCAAAACCGAACCTTTTCTCGTGAAAGGGTCATTTTCTATGAACACCAGTGTCACACAGAGAAACTGGCTTTTTAAGAGGTAGCAGAGCCAATGCACCTGTAACTAGGCAGCTGACTGCAGTTGAGCTTTAATAGCGGGCATTTTGACTTAGACAGAGAGTGAAAGAGAAGGACTTGGTGAGGTGAAGTTAGGCAGAGAGCCAATCAAGAAAGTAGTGGAGAGAGTGGACATGATCTGTCATGATGTTGTTTTTCATAATATTGAGCGCTGGAGAACCAGGCCAAGACCCCTGAAAGGGGAGGCAGGGAAGCTGGAGCAGCAGGACTACTAGAGTGTCCTAACAGGGGAAGTGGAAGGAACCTAAAGTGGAGGATTCTATGGAGCCATAGCCTAGGGCAAATTGAGGAATGATTGCTTATTTGACTTAAGTAATGACAAAAGAATTACATAAAGGAGACTCTGGGTGTGGCAGGGATTCCTTAGCAAGCTGGGGAAAGGACCTGCCTTGTTACAGTTGGGAAAACTTTGGTCCAGGATGGAAATCCTGATCAACACCAGAAAGAAAGTGAGACTTCACCCAGAATAACAAATAACCTGGTGGTTAACACATTTCTTTGTGTTATGAAAGACCCAGATTCAAGTCCCTGCTCTGAGTCCGGAAGAGCAAAGATGTGAACTCCAGTCTCCTGCATCCCAGGCGAGTGCCCTAATCTTGGGGCTCTAGAGTCAGTGTCTCTCTTAGCCTCAGTCAATATTTAATTATTTATACCAACAGGGACAGCAGCAACAAAAGAAACAGACTACATGGGACAGCCTGCCTACATTGGAGCAGGGAGATGAATGTTGGTCTTCCAGATCACACCTGAGTTCCCAAAATACCAGGGTACTGAATATTGTGCAGTTGGCACCTCTCTCTGTTTTGGACCAATTCAGAACAGGAAATATTTTGAGAGCTTGAAAATTATCCTAGCACAGGAAAACTATTTCCTAGCCAGTTCTAATCACAACCAAAAAAGGGAAAGATTTAAACATCACTTCTTAAATAACCAGAAGGAGCAGCCATGGCTCTCTCTGTGTATATAAGCACAAGTTCCACAGACAATTATATGCAGAGAAATAGTGTCTTTTGTGTCTTTTTTTTTCTTCTGTACTGTTTTTAAAATATGTTTGGTAGCTGTGAAGGGCAGGGACTTTTGACTCCTCTATAAATTCTGCCTCTGGTCCTTTATAATATCTCCCTCCACAGCAGACACCCAAGGGGAGAGTTGTTCAAGAAAACAAACAAAACAAAAATTCTCTCCTCTATTCCTTCTCATATGTGAGCATCAAAAAGAGACAAGGGTGGCCTGGATATCAGGGACCCTTCCTGGGTCAGCCCTTTGGGCTTAATCTAAAATGGGGTTTACCTCAGTCTAGTCCCTCCTCATGAGGCATACTGGGTTTTACAGCTTTGGGAGCAGTGAAGCCTGCCACTGTCTCTGCTGTCTAAGACAGGGCAGCCTTCTTCCTGTAGCAGATTTTCCCTTTTAAACTCTTCTCTCCTCCAGGCAGAACTAGCTTGGCAGGTGCACAAGGCCCAGAAGAGCTCATTAGTCTCCTCCCTGCCAGAGTGAGGATGAGTCCCTTCGCAGTAGGAAAAATTAAGATAGCCAGAAATCAAATAGCCTTGAGAGTCTTTGATCTACAATAAAATTCATATTGAAAATTATAACGTACGGACAATATAAATTTAAAATGACCAAATGCTATTTAAAATCATTGAAGTATTTTAATAGATCAAAATAGCATTGACTGACTCCAAAGATGATTTAGGGTATGACTGTTATTCCTGCTCCACTGTCTTGAACATGGGAAATATAAACTCAGAATAATCCCCACAGATTAGTTGGTGAAAGACTGAAGTTGCATTTGCAAAGATTTTTCTGGGTTGAAGTCCAGTGTTATCAGCACCTCCAGGCTCTGCATTTAGTTTACAGTAGAATTGCCTATGGGCTTTACTACTGTTGCAGCCATATGCCACACAGGGAAAAAATTAGTGGAGAACAAGTTTGCTCTTAAACCAGAGTTGCCTGCTGTGCAAGCCTTGCAAATTTTAATACTTTAGCTTAGTATCAGATCACTGCAGAAAGAGCAGAAAGAACAAAGTGGTATATTTCATTTCATCTTAGATAAAAATAATCAAATCACCTATAGACAGATATCCTGAAGTAGGATCTAGGTAATAATTTTGGCACAGGCACTTGGGGAACCAGTGGATATCTCCAGTTCTCAGATTTGTAATGGCTTCCATATACAAATTCCAAAGGGGTAGCCTCCATATACAAAGTTATTAATGAAATATATGCTGTGAGTAATTACTGAAGATATGCAATATGAAACACTCACCAAAAGGGCTTAATATAGAGGGTCTAGTCTACAGAATATGGTGAAAACTGGCTAGAGCAATTGTATCAGAGGAACTATGTGGGTTTGTGACAGGGTCTCTGAGATGCAACTGGACTGTGGGACGACTGAGGCCTCCATCCCACCACCTGGCATATCCCTCTCACACAGTTATGCTGTGTCAAACTAGAAACCACTGGCAGGAACTGCACTTATGCAAACATCCACCGTCAGGAACACATCCAAGTGAGTTACATGTATGATCTCCCAGGCACATAGGAATCATCAACAGCGAGACTACAGACAATTCCCCTCATCTCCCCAGTCTGGCACCTAGAATCGTACCATCTTGCACTGATCAGAAGTCTGACTGGTGTAAGTTCATTACCCAGTCCACCCTTCTTTCAATGTAGAGGGGACACACACTAGCCTTTGTAAACTGAGCTGAGATTTCCAAAGCACTTCAATGAAAACACAATGTCTTAGGTACCTAAGAAATAAAAAAAAATTGAAGTCTAAGCTCTATAAACTTAAACAGGATTTGAATCAAGCAGGGTCTCACCTTAAGAGATGGTATAGTTCCTCAATATACAGGTTGGGACTCTTTTCCAGCCTGGGTTCTGTCCACAGTGGGTAAAGGATGGGAGAAGGAAGGCTCCTGGAAACTTAAAGTGGTGGCCAAAAATAATAAACTTTATTAGTCCCCTCTTTGGGACGCAAAGGGTTAACAGTGGGGCTGCTTGCTGGACTAAACTCAGAAGTCAGCTTCACAGATAACAAGATAGCCCCAGGGGATTACTTCACAGTTTAACATATCATGAGTTACACAGAAATAAACCTTTAGAATAAACCCTCCTCTTGGACTCTTTTGATAATTCAGAGATAAAGTATAACAAGACAGAAACCACTACATAAACAATAAGCATAACAATAATCCCCAAACCTACACCAATTGTAATACCTTGGGTTAAAACTGAGGTAGAAGAATTATTCACATTCAATCATGAGGAGTAAACGTGGGGGGGTAATTCGGGTTCACATACGTACCATGACTATCAGGCAGGTAATTAGCAACAGCATGACGTCTTAAGGCGGAGGTTGAAATCGACTCGGGCCGGCACTCTCGGGGGAACTCCTACTGCAGGGTGATCAGGCCTAGCAGTTAACTCGAGGAGACTCTCCCATGCTCCATGCGGCATGGAAGCTTTTATGGCCCAGGCCACGGCTTCCTGCCGAGGGCTGTGATTGGCCAGATTTCGCTGCAGCAGGAATTTTGGGGCGAGGGGCTGCCCGGTTCCTCCTATCCTTATTTGGGCAAAGGAATTTTCACCAGCTCTCTAGGTTCCGGGTCAGAGTCTTCTACACCCCTGTGGGGGGGCCCGAGCAGCCATGATTGCCTTGTCCTTCAGCACCTGGGCAAGGGGGATGACCCACCCCTTTGGGAGCTGGCTGAGAGGAATCAGGGTCCGAATAAAGCATGTTGATAGTCACAAGCCTAGCAGCCAGGAGTTCTCTACATGCAATAAAGCATGTTGATAGTCACAAGCCTAGCAGCCATGAGTTCTTTACATGACCTGGGGGGCAGTATCTGGTATGTGACTTGGGAAGAGTATCTGATAAACAGTTTCTCTACGTGACCTGAGGAGAAACAATTTCTATGTCTTTATATCACAAGGGAGGTGGCGGCCAGTTTATGGGGTGCTCATAACAGCACCTTAACAGGTTCCCCTTCTCCCATTCAAAGTTTTTGCTCTCCAGATATTTCTCTTCGTGTTGAGTTGGGTGGGGAGACAGGCCAAGTCATAATGTCACTTCTCTTTTATATTTTTTTCCAGCTTGCTGGAAAGATCTGTGCTGTGATGTGGGGATCAGGCAGTTCCCTTTGGCCAAGCAGCCCCCATCATATACAGTCTCTTGGATAGTTGATTCTTTCCTTGGTGAGTGTTGATGACTAGCTATTAACATTGTCTGGCTATCCTTTATTGCAATCGAAAGGTTGGCTATGGGCATCTCCCAACTGCGCAACGCATTTCAATAACACATATAGCAATTTCTGGGTGGGTAGCCATGTTAGTCTAGTTCAGGAAAAAAAAAAGAGGTGAGTCTTGTGGAATTTTAAAGATTAACAAATACATTTTTTGCATGAGCTTTCATGGTTGAAGTCCCACTTTGTTAGATGCCATAGTGTAGAAAACTTACATATGCTTCATTACTTCAGATATGATAGCACATATAATCCAACAATGTGTTAATGTTCAAATGATCATGACTTTTCAAATGATACCTCACAAGATATGCATTACACCAAACATATTATAATCATATGAATATGAATATGAGATTCCAGGGTACTACTTTGAGGTACAGAATGTCATAGGTTAAGCATTCTTTTTTGTCTAAATAGACATTAGCAAAGGAACTAGCTCCCATGGACATTTAGGCCTTTTCTACACTGGCGGCGGCAAATTTGCCGCCATCAGTTCACTCCTCCAGGTTCGATTGAGCGGTCAGTCAAGATGTGCTCAATCGATCTGGAGTTTGATGCAGTAACTCCAGCTCCATAAGAAGAGTAATGCTAAGTCAAACGGATGGCATTTCCGTTTGACTTAATGTCGTGTGGACAGGGAGGAAAGTAGGAGTTACTAAGTCAAAGGGAGATACGCAAGGTATTTTATGTACCTTCCATATCTCCCTTTGACTATCGCCAAAAAGTGCTGCCACCATAGATTGGGTCTTTGTGTAAATCAAGAGCCAGTGGCAATCACAAGGACTAGATTCAATCTGTCTTGGGGGCTACTTTCTGAAATAAAGAAATCTATGACTCATCTAGAGCTAAACTCCTATTTCTGACTCTGAGAAATTAACTTAAACCCCCCTCATCACTTTTGCACTGGTTTCTTCCCCACTTAGCAGTCTTTAGGGAATATGGAACCATGAGTTTCTTTTTATTTGGGGAAACAAAAAAACAACTAAAAGACATTAAACCCTAGTATATATTTACATAGAAGAAAATGAGCAACCCATATCAGTGCATTCAAGAGCTAGGTCAGCTTCAACATTTCAAATAATTATTTGGCTTATTGAGGTCCAGAATTCTTAGCCCCACCACAAAGCCCACCTAAGACCCACTGATTGGCCCAATTAGACTCAATGGTAATCAAGTATTTTCCAGCACCAGTTCAGCCATCTTCTGTTGGGTCACTGAAGCCAGCTTTGATCCACCACCAGTCTAATCAGATAACACTATGACCATTCCAGTTGGGCCTCACGACAAAATAAGTTCTGTCTAGCTGTTGCTCGAGTAGCCCTACCGATTCATTCCACAAAGAGCATGGAATCCCCAAATAAGGAACCCAAAGTAAAACAGGACCCTTACACAAAGTCCCTGACCCCTGGGATCTCATTCCTAGTCCATAGAACAGAGCTCTTTCCCTCTTTTCCATGATGAGTTGAGATATTGTTACTCAATAAAAGACCCCTACATGTACTCTAAGTAAGACCCATTCACTACCAATCATATCTTGTACTTTTCTTATGCCCTTTCATGAATACAGTAATAATAATCTATTATCAGTCATACATTCAAAATATAAACAAATTCCAATTAAAATAACAAAACTTAGTATATGGAATTATGGTTAAGCAATATTATAATTCACGTAAATGAAGCTGCTTAGCATATGATCACAAACTGTGCCTTCTTTCCAATAATTAAGCCTGTTCACATTAAGAATCCTGGAAGCACAGACAGTAAGAAGGGCTATCTCTTGTGTCTCTAATTATCCCTACATTTCCACAATGAAAATAGAGAACATCTAAGACTCCTACTAGTACGGTTATCAATACATCCTTTGATGGAGAAAATTGATCATATACCCTAAAACACACAATAGTCTGAGTAGTACTAAATATATTTTCCCTTGGCAATAGATATTTCATCAATCACTGTCAGTATCTAATCGTCTGTAATCGTCTAATCAAGAAACTAGAAAGTAGAAGGCAGTCAGTGCCACTTGTCAACTACCAATAGCCTGGATCACTATAAGCCAGACTTCAGACTAGGGCCCGGTACAAAAAAACAGCACTTTTTGCTCTGGTAGATGGCTTCCTTCTCTTCAGAGACAAGGGAAATGATTCATATTTAGCCTGCTGGAATTTTCCACAGCGTACAATGTCACTGATGTTGAAGTAATCTTGATCCCACCCCACAAGCAGCAACAAGGCAGAATGTAGATTTCTTGAAATGGTGTGGGTCCTTCCTGTCAGACCTAACTTTATTGACCTGTTTATTTAAAAGATAAATATTGCAAATATTTTTACATTTTAATGTTTCTTGTGGTCCTTTATAGTTTATAAGGATAGTTCTAGTTATTTGCCACTGATTTAGCGGTTCTGGACCAAACACTAGAGGCAACCAGTTTTTCTTCTAGGCGGGAGAGCTTTTCAGTTTGTCATGGGGGTGTTAGCAGAGTCCAGACACGGTATAGAAAGGCCCAAGAGGGGAAGAGGTTGGGGTTTGGATGGGTATTGAAAATTGTGGTGATTTTGAAGGAGCCAGAGGTGGCATAACTGGTCATAGGTCAAAAGAATGGGCTTCAGGGTGATGATGGGACAGAGGGACAGAATGGCAAGGCCAAAGTCAGGCCTGGTGCCAGAAGGGAAGAAATTAAGGAACTGACATCCTAAGAATAGCTTACCTTATCTGTCAATCTTGATTTGATTACTAGTTACCAGTTAAACTTTAAAATGTTTCATGGGATAGGGCTTTCACCATAAAATTGTTATGTGGAATCATAAGAAAAGACATTCTTTTCAGTTTATAGCTTGAGGGAGAATACCTGCTATGTCCTAATACATATGTCTGAGAAGAGGAAAAACAAACTGAAACAGCTTATTCATACATTTGCAAACAAAAAAATTCAACAGAAATTCAATAATAAATACTTAATACTTATTCAGTGAAAATAGTTACTGTAACAAACATCAGGATCATCTATTGAATGAAGTTCAAATACAAATTCTGATCAGGAAGAAATAAGAGAAACTAAATCTATAAGAAAATAAAGTATATTCAGCACTTTTTCCTTTTTGTGACATTAACATGTGGTATGCACCAGCAATATGAAAAGGATTTCTGGGCATCATAATCCAAAGTGCACAATGATTATCAAATTTTGTAGAGAAACATATATTTACTAATGTAGGTAAGTGTTAAATATTTAACCCACAGATGCATTGATGACATCTATATGATAGATTCTATATATATATATTTATCCAATTAATCTGTAGCCGAACTATTTCTGACATTACAAGCTTATAAGACACTAAGGCAATACAAATAACAAATCATATTATTAAGCACCTTCAAACCACCATCATATTTTAAATGCCATAGATCGACTTCCTTCCTTCTTCCTACATGTAAAAAACCTTCCCCCTAAATTACAATGTCCCAAAGCCATGGTTGGGCAATATTTAACTGTACTCTAATGATAGGCCAGAGTCCTTACATCCTTATATCTCACAGACCATTGGGCTTAGAAATTTTATCCCATGGAAAAGAATGATCTCACACATTCCAATGACACACTAAACCAGGGAGGTCAAACTCATTTGCTGTGGTGAGCCAGATTTGACTTAAATGTACTTCAAGTGGGCCATACATACTATAACTCAAAATATAGGGCACTCTTGTGGAAGCGCTGTGTCTGCTAGACTGCGCTCTGCCATATCACACTCTCTCTCTTTCTCTGTTAGGGAAAGAATGTGGTCTCACAGCACATAGTCACGGGCCAGATGGAAGAGGTCTGTGGGGCATATATGGCCCATGGACCATATGTTTGACACCCCTGAACTAAACACTTGCCTGTTAGAAGTCTTGGAGGAGTCCATAATATTGGACCTTAAAATTATCATAGTATAAGGCAGAAAAAAGATTTTCAGAACATTTTAAAGGCATTTTCAATAATTTGAAAACATATTGGCACTAATTCTTCGCTCCCTCAGAAGTCTGCATTGTTAGATGCATGGCAATAAAGGGAGACTGGTGGAAGGATAAGAAAAACAGTGCTATAAAGAGAATTGGCCTTTCCATTCATGAATCCTGTGACAAAAGTTCCCCAACCCATTTTAGAGAAGCTACAATTGTAAAGAGAATCATAGCTGTCTGACACATTTCTGGTTGTATTACAAAGAAAACCTGTAAAATAATATAAACCAAAGTAAATAAATAGCTAGTATTAAAAATACAAGCAGCTAGACTTCAGCAGGAGGCTGAAAGATATCTAAGGTAAACCCAAGTTATTAAGAAATTAAATAATCAAAAGCATAATGTAATGACTTTATGATTTATATTTAATTTAAAAACCCTTCATTTCAATTTTTTCCTCTGAAGTTACTACAGCACCAGCAGACCATTCTGCTACAATGTCATGAGATGCCATGTTCTTGCCAAAGAATGTATGTCATGTTTGCCATGGAATGCAAGGTGTGTTCTTTGTGTGTATAATCAGTTACTAAATATGTAAGAGTGCGTCTACACTTGTAAATTAAGTTGACTTAAGCTTGCTTAAGTCGACTTAATTTCCCCTGCATCTACACTGCAGTTTCCTTAAGTCGATTTAAGCAAGTTGCTTAAGTCGACTTAAGGAAAATAAAGTCGACTTAAGGAAAATAAAGTCGACTTTATTAAACCTCATTTTAGTTCGACTTAAGCCTAAAGTCGACTTTTTAAAGTTGACTTATGCCAGTGTAGACCTGGAGTAGCCTTAAGTCGACTTAGGGCTACTCCAGAACTCCACCACTGCCCCCCCTGCTGGGGGGGGCCACAGGTGGAGCCTGGCATGCCCCTCCCCACAGGGCAGGGCAGAGCCCTGACCACCCTGGCCCTATGCCCTGCCAGGTTCCCTGTCCCCCTTTGCCCCATTGTACCCTGGTACAATGGGGCAAAGGCTAAGCTCCCTGACACTGGGCAAGGGGTGCCCTCCTGCCCCTGTGGACTGCCCTAGGTCCCCCTAGCCCCTAGAAGTCGACCTAGGTGTCCAGTGTGGACGCTCTAGGTCATCCTTGTAAGTTCCCCCCAAATTCGACTTTAAATTTAAGTGTGGACATGCTAAGTCAACTTTAAGTCGACTTAGTTAAGTCGAGTTAGCTAAAATCGACTTAAAATTACAAGTGTAGACATAACCTAAGAGATATAATTCCACACTTCTAGGCCTTATCCCTCAATTCTTACTCAGCAACAGCTTTTGTTTAAAATGAAATGAAACATACTTTATCAAGGACTACAGAAATAGGCTATGATACTTTGGGGGTTCTCCCAGACTGGTAATGGGTTCTGTTACTGCCTGTTTTGTAATCCTCGGAGCTTCTGCATTGCACAGCTTTGGGAAAAAGCCTAGACACCAACAGCATGCCCATAGCACAATGTTTCACCCTGTCTTCAGCTCAGTTATTCCTTTCAGGGTGACCCCAACAACCCTTCTGGTCTAACATGTCCCCAAAACCATTTACTTATCATTGTCCTGTCCTCCTTCCTGGACACACACAGAGAGTTTCCTACCTCCAGAGAGCGAGTGCACATAACAACATATTATCTCAGTTGGTCTTATACATTCCACCTTACCACCCATTACAGAGAGGGGGGAATTGAACCTGGCTCCCTATACAATGAACTTAAGCATCTAAGGCTACGTCTACATTTACTAAAGTTAGTTTGAATTAGTTAATTCGAACTACCTAATTCTAACTAATTTTAGTTAGTTCGAATTAACTTAATTTGAACTAGCAAATTTTAGTTCGAACTAAGCAAGTGCCATGCATGGCACTTGCTTAGTTCGAATTAGTCAATTGCATTAAGGTCAATGTGCCGGTTAGTTCGAACTAAGTGCTTAGTTCGAACTAACATGGCCACATTGGGTTAATTCGAACTAACTAGTTTGAATTAACCATTAGTTCAAAAAGTATAAGAGAATTTATTAGTTCGAATTAAGGAAGCCCTTAATTTGAACTAATGAAAGCCTAGTGTAGCCAAGGCTTAAGTTAGTTCGAATTAAGATTCCTTAATTCGAACTAACTTGCCAATGTAGACATAGCCTAAGATGTTTTTTATCGGAATGAGTTAGACATCTGCATCACTCCACATGGAGGTAGAAGTGATGATGCTACTGCCCATCTTATAATTTTCAGCCTAGTCATTAAAGCACTTCCCTATATTGTGGGAAAATCAAGTCAATTACTCCTCTCCACCATAGAGGGAAAAAAGAACTTGAACAGACATCTACTGATGCTCAAGAGCATGCACAAACCATTGAACTATGGCATATTCTGATACAAGACTTCTTCAGTGTTTCCTGTTAAAGCAACTCTACTGTGGATGAATAAAAAAAGAATGATGGGAGGAGATGGATGGGACCCAGAGTCTTCCAGATGGGTGCCCTAACCACTGCAGTACTAAGTTTTTCTCAGTCTCTCACTATAGGCTGTTCTACTGATTATAAATACTTAAATGATTCTGTAGTCCAGAGATTTTCCCTCAAGCTATGGCCTCTTTATGCTGCTGCGATAGCCTAAGGCAGCATTTCCCAACCAGTATGCCACGGCACACAGGTGCGCCATCAGGCCTCTGCAGGTATGCCTTGGAATTTTTGAAAAACTAATGAATATTCATGAGTTCCTTTGGAGACTATACAGTGATGTGCCTCAAAATAATTAAAGGTATCCAGGTGTGCCACAGCAGAGAAAAGGTTGGGAACCACTGGCCTAAGGGGCTATGAAAGACTTACATTCATCCAGAGAAGAATTTCTATGGTAGAGAAATTGAGTAAGATTGCTACAGAAGGCCCATAAAGCCTCCTCTGGCCTGGCACAGAGGTGTGTTAAGGACACAGTTGTAGTGAACAGAGCTATGGTGATTCTGGGTGGTACTGTGGCATCTAAGCAAATGAATTAGGGCTGCTGTAAATTAAGCAGCTGTGTGACATTTCAGTTTTCTCCAAGAGGCACAGCATAAAGCCATACCGAGATTGCAAACTCTGCTTTATTACAATTATATAATCTAGCCATAGAATGGACTATATGATTAAGATGATGACTCACACAGCACTTATAATAAATAGTGACTTTATATGATGAGCACAATTTGCAGGAAACACATAGGCTGAATTTTGTTTCCATTAAACACTCAAAACAGTTACAAATGGGAAACAAATTAGTAACAATCAAAATCTTCTTTGTAAGCAGGAAATACGGTCATATCAAAAGAGCACATTGTTCACTACAAATAGTTTGCCCATCTCTACTCAGTTCTATGAATTAAATTAACCATTTGAGCAAGAAAACGTCCTTGAAAAGGCACAGGTAGTAAAAGCAATGACTTCCCCTAGGTTTATTTAGGGAGAAGACAAAAATCATTACACTTCCTAAAAGGAAAAGAAAGTTGTTTTGTAGCTGTGTTAGTCCAGGATACTACAGAGATAAAGTGGATGAAGTAATAACTCTTATTGGACCAACTTCTGCTAGTAAAAGAAACAAGCTTTCAAGCTTACACAGAGCTCTTCTTCAGATTTGGAAAAGGTAAATTTTGAAAAATTTACTCAGTGAGTCACAGCTATATACAAGTTGCATATAGCATAAGGAGTTAACACATAAGAGACCATTCAGGATGAAGAAGGCAGTTAACCTTCTTCAGTCATAGGCCACATAAGTGTTAGTGGGTTATAGACTGTTGTAATGTGCCATAAATCCAGTGTCTTTATTAAGTCTATGACTTTGGATATCTGTCAGAGTTATGAATTGAAGTTCCCAGGGTCCTTTTTTGAAGATGTTGTGCAGGTTTCCCTTGAGGATGAAAACTGAAATGTCGGTTATAGAGTGATCACTTCGTGTGAGTTCATTCAAGAGTGTAATGGTTATTTGATTTCTCCCACATAGCTGATATTGGAGTATTTAGCACACTCAGTGAGCTACACAATAGGCATGTGTAGGACTGATGAATCTTGAAAGGTGTATGGTGAGGGGTATTGATCACCATAAAAGTGGAGTTTTGAATCTGTTTTGACAGGGTCTGGTGCCACTTTAAGTTTGTGTGTCCTGGTTTGTGAGGGCCTGACTTCTAATGCTGTGGCTGGCAAGGTTAGCAAGCCCAGAAGAGAAAGATTTCTTTCATGAGGTGGTCCCCAACAAATATGGCTTGTAATTTTGTAATGATACCTCATATGGGTTCTAGTAAGGAGATGTAGGAGACAACTAAGAGTGTGAGGTCAGAGGGTAGGGATTTTTCTATATTGAAGCAGGTTCTCTCAGGATATTTTGGTGGCCTGTTCCATGCTGCTATCTACTTCTCTGGTGGAGCGTCTTTGTTTAGTGAAGTCAGTTTAAGTGTATTGAGGAGTGTATGTCATACTTTCTCCTCAGAGCATATTCTGTGGTATGAGAGTCACTAGCTGTATATTTCTTGTTAATATTTCCTGCATTCTCTCAAAAAATGGTGTTAAGTCAGGGGGAATGTTCAAGCAATACTTACGTAACTCACGTAGCTGTTTCTTGTAGATATATTCTAGCATCTACTTGCCTTGGAATAGCTACCAGGGCGGAGTTCAAGCAATACTTACCTAACTCACGTAGCTTTTTAAGTATTATTTTGTTATTAAGTTATTATTAAGTACTATTTTGAGAGATAAGAGGTGTTCAGTGCCCTCAACAAACAGGTGTTTTGTTTGTTTGTAGCATCTCATTAGAATTCACTCACAACACAGTTTAATGACTTGAAATAAAGTAATGAATGGCTATCCTGGAAAACAAGTCTATTCCAAATGAATGTCACCTGGTATATTTAAGTTAAGCGGAAGCTTTATGGCAGGGAAAAGAAAGGGATTCTGGACTCCAGAAGAATGGGACAGGAAGTGTAGCCACACTACCTCCTGCTGCCAGTAAAGTCTTCCTCTCCAAACCGTTTTTTTCACTGTGATCTGCTTCCCCCTGCTCCCAGGTCCTGATATATCTTGGATATTGGGAAACAGCAAGCAGCTAGGTAGGTCATGTCAGCAGATCAGATTGCAATAAAAAGTGAATGAATGAATTTTGAATATTTTAGTCCCAAATCCACAAAAGTATTTAAATGTCTAAACCCCAGATTTGGGCACATAAATCCAAGTTTTAGACATAACTACAACCCACAAAACACCTGCTTGGCTGCTGCCTAGCCCTATAAGCACCTAAACCCACTTGGCCCCTACATTTTCACTGTACAATTCCACTCTAAGTTTCTGTTACTGGGCATGCTCACTGCTGTCTTACTCTCTGCATCTGGTTGCCTATGCCCCAACATGATCTTCAAACCAAGAGAAGTTCTTTTTCACCTGTGGGGCTGAAGGCTCATTCAAAATCCAGTTAAAGAAGTTTGTGAAGGTGGTGGTGTTGCAGTTTCTGTGGTAATGTCTAGACCACTGGTTAGATCACTCCCTCAGGATTTAAAAGCCTTGGGTTCAATTCCCTAATGGAGCAAAATGTTCTGAAGTAGTCTCCAACTATCTTAGCAAGTGCTCTAATCACTGATCTATTCAATACTGTAATATCAGAGCTCCTTCAGCCGGTGAAACTGTTTCACTGGCTCTTTACAGCCAAGTGTGTTGATCTGAGACTTGGACTGCAAATTGCTCAAGGTAAGTTTTTACTCACAATATTTTCCAGACATCGAATATAAAGTCAAGAAAACCACATTTCCAACCACAAGTAGGTTTTTGTTTAAAACGCAAAAGTAAATTTATTTTTTTATTTCCAGGGCAGCTTTATTCTTAAGTAGGGTACAACATAATTGATAGTGAGAATAAAAGTACTTAGCTCTGTAGAGAAAAAATCCATGACAGTGTTTTGGAAAATGAATGTACTGGAAAGAAGCATTCATTCCTAAAAAGGGTTGTTGGTACCATTTATTAATCTTGGGGCTCTTGAAAAACTTGGAAATAAAATTTTCAATAAGTTCATTAACTCACCAAAGCTCACTACATATACAATCCAAAGCCATAGTGGAACATATGAAGTTATACAGTTTACACTCAGAACCTAAAAAACTAGGTCAAATGCACTGCTGGCACAAATAGAGAAAATTTCATCGAAGTTAAATTAATGGAGTTGTTCCTGCTTATGTCAGCAGTGAAAAGGCCTGCTCTTTCTAGGTTCATGGCTGAACTTGTCCAATTGGCTAAACAGTGTAGTTATCTTAATTCACGGAATGAATTTCTGAGAGATTTTCTGTTACAGCATGTAGCATTGATGAGAATACCAATCAAAGCAAGCTGGTTTTGGAGTCTATGCAGTGTTTTACAGAAGTCTGTGGATTTTACAAAGGTCTGTGGAGTCAGCAAAAAGTCGTGCATGCGAGCTAAAGGAGATGGCACCATCTCCAGTGCCTATGAGGGAAATGCAGAAACCTACAAGACAGAAGTATATTGACTGGATGCTAACACGCAGAGGGAATCACTGAGTTTGTCATATGAAAGATTTCAGTTGGCTTTAGTTCTTTTGCCTAAAAAATAAAAAGAGGAGGGGGGCACACTGTTAGTAAGAATGATGAGAGTGAAAAAACCAATAGCTGTAGTGGTAGAAGTAACCAAAGCCCTCAAAAAACAAGTCATTTGCTCACTGAGGTCTGGGAATCTGATGATGCCTATGCTATGAATGACCTTAAATAAATGTACACAGAGCCAATTAATCGTATATTTCATTATTACTGAAAAAGGTACAGATGACTAGATACTGGTGTCTCTCTGACACTGTTAATCATAGAATCATAGAATAATAGGGTTGGAAGGGACCTCACGAGGTCATCTAGTCCAACCCCCTGCTAAAAAGCAGGACCACTCCCCCTAAATTACCCCAGCCAGGATTTTGTCTAACCCGGCCTTAAAAATCCCATTCCAATGCTTCACCACCCTCCTAGTGAGAAAGTTTTTCCTAATATCCAACCTTGACCTCCCCAGCTGTAATTTGAAACCATTGCTCCTTGTTCTGTCCTCTGTTACCCTCGAGAACAGCCTAGCTCCCTCCTCTTTGGAGCAACCCTTCAAGTAGTTGAAGGTTGCTATCAAATCTCCCCTCAGTCTTCTCTTCTGTAGACTAAATAAGCCTAGTTCCTTCAGTCTCTCCTCATAAGTCATGTGCCCCAGCCCCCTAATCATTTTTGTTGCCCTCCGCTGGACTCTTTCTAATTTGTCCACATCCTTTCTGTAGTGGGGAGCCCAAAACTGGACACAGTACTCCAGATGCGGCCTGACCAGTGTCGAATAGAGGGGAATTATCACATCCCTCGATCTGCTGGCAATACTCCTACTGATGCAGCCTAATATGCCATTGGCCTTTTTGGCAACAAGGGCACACTGTTGGCTCATATTCATCTTCCCGTCCACCATAACTCCCAGGTCCTTTTCTACAGCGCTGCTACTTAGCTGATCGGTCCCCAGCCTGTAGCAGTGCATGGGATTTTTCCGTCCTAAGTGCAGGACTTTGCACTTGTCTTTGTTGAACCTCATGAGGTTTCTTTCAGCCCAGTGTTCCAATTTGTCCAAGTCTCTCTGGATCCTGTCCCTGCCCTCCAGAGTATCTACCATTCCCCCCAACTTGGTGTCATCTGCAAACTTACTAAGCACGCAGTCTATTCCATCATCAAGATCATTAATGAAGATGTTGAATAGAACCGGCCCCAGGACCGACCCCTGGGGCACTCCACTCATTACCGGTTGCCAACCAGACATCGAGCCATTGATTCCTACCCGCTGAGCCCGTTGATCTAACCAGTTTTCGATCCACCTTACAGTCCACTCGTCCAACCCATACTTCCTTAACTTGCCGACGAGAATGCTGTGGGAAACTGTATCAAAAGCCTTGCTAAAGTCAAGGTATATCACGTCAACGGCTCTTCCCGCATCCACAAATCTAGTCATCCCATCATAGAAGGAAATCAGGTTGGTCAGGCACGATTTGCCCTTGGTGAATCCATGTTGACTGTTCCTGATCACTCTATTTTCCTCCAAGTGTTTCAGGATGGATTCCTTGAGGACCTGCTCCATGATTTTCCCAGGGATTGAGGTGAGGCTGACCGGTCTGTAGTTCCCCGGATCCTCCTTTTTCCCTTTCTTAAAAATAGGTACTATATTTGCCTTTTTCCAATCCTCCGGGACCACCCCCGTTCGCCACGAGTTCTCAAAGATAATGGCCAGCAGCTCTGCAATCACTTCCCCCAACTCCCTCAGCACCCTCGGATGCAGTTCATCCGGCCACTCTTCTCTCCAGTCCGCGTTTCCCCGTGTAGTAGCCTGGGAGCTGGCCTGCCCTGTGAAGACTGAAGTAAAAAAAGCATTGAGTACTTCAGCCTTTTCCGCATCATCTTCCATGAGGATGCCTGCCCCATTCAGTAAGGGACCTACACCACCTCTGATCCTTTTCTTGTTGCTGATATACTTATAGAACCCCTTTCTGTTATCCTTCACATCTCTTCCTAGCTGCAACTCCAATTGTCCTTTGGCCTTTCTGATTTGATCCCTGCAGTCCCAAGCAATATCTTTATACGCCTCCCTTGTCATCTGTCCAAGCTTCCACTTCTTGTAAGCTTCCCTTTCATGTTTCAGCTCCCCGCAGAGTTCCCTGCTAAGCCACGCTGGTCGCCATCCACATTTGCTGTTCTTTCTGCACATCGGAATGTTATCTTCCTGTGCCTTTAACAGGGTTTCTTTAAAATACAGCCAGCTGTCTTGGACACCTTTCCCCTTCAGATCAGCCTCCCATGGGACCCTGCCCATCAGCTCCCGAAGGGAGCGAAAATCTGCTTTTCTGAAGTCCAGGGTGTGTGTTCTGCTTCTTTCCTTCCTTCCATTGATCAGGATCCTGAACTCTACCATCTCATGGTCGCTGCTGCCCAGGTTGCCATTTACTTCTACTTCCCCGATCAATTCTTCTCTGTTTGTGAGCAATAGGTCTAGAGGTGCAAGGCCCCTAGTTGGTTCCTCCAGCATTTGTACTAGGAAGTTGTCTTCAATATTCTCCAAAAACTTCCTGGATTGCCTGTGCACTGCTGTATTATCTTCCGAGCAGACATCAGGATAATTGAAGTCCCCCATAAGAACCAGGGCCTGCGACGATCTGGAAACTTCTGTTAGTTGTCCATAGAACGCCTCATCCACCTCCTCTTTCTGGTCTGGCGGTCTGTAGCAGACACCCACCACAACATCCCCCTTGTTGCATTCTCCCCTAAACTTAACCCACAAACTTTCAACCATCTTGTTTCCACTTTCACAGTGGAGCTCCGAGCAGTCATACAGCTCTTTTACATATAACGCTACTCCTCCCCCCCTTTTTCCCTGCCTGTCCTTCCTGAACAATTTATATCCATCCATGGCAGTGCTCCAGTCATGCAAGTTATCCCACCACGTTTCTGTTATTCCAATTATATCATAGTTCCTTGTCTGTGCCAGTACTACCAATTCTTCCTGCTTGTTTCCCAGGCTCCTCACATTTGTGTACAGGCACCTAAGATACCGGGCCCATTGCCCTACTTTGCTGTAGAAAAGGACGCTGGCCTTCCTCTGAGCCAGGGTCAGAGGATAG
>ML685898.1:1833479-1869453 GCA_007922175.1 Pelusios castaneus
ATACTGTGTTTGCCCTGCCCTGCCTGAGGGCCTAGGGCCACTGACTTTGTACTGTACCTGCTCCGACCGCCTGAGGGGTCGGGAGCCATTGACTCTGTACAGAAAAACGGCAACCCCCTCTCTGCTAATTCCCCTGAAGCACCTGCAGGGGGCGCCCTTCACGCCCACCCGGGCACGGGACTCTCACATTTGCCCTGTCGATTCTCCCTCCTGTCGCATCTTCCTCCTTGCAATTTCTCCCGGTGTCCTCCTTCCCCACTTGCCTGAGGTATTATGACTTCAACAGGAAATAAAAAACAATTATTTGATCCCACCCCCCCGTTCCAACTACCCTCTCTTTTATTCCTGCTGTTACAGCCCCAGCATCCCCCAAGTTCCATCCCTTCCCCCAGGTTTCCCTCTGTTTCACTTACCTGTGGGCCTTGGTCACCTTCCCCCTTCGAACCTAGTTTAAAGCCCTCCTTACCAGGTTAGCCAGTCTGCTTCCAAATATGCTCTTTCCCTTCCTGGATAGGTGGAGTCCGTCTCTGCCTAGCAGTCCTTCTTCCTGAAACAGCACCCCATGGTTGAGGAAGCCAAAGCCCTCCTGGTAACACCATCTCCGCAGCCAGGCATTCACCTCCAGAATGCATCTGTCTCTGCTCGGGCCCCTACCCTTGACCGGAAGGATCGAGGAGAACACCATCTGTGCACCGAACTCCTTCACCCATGCTCCCAGAGCCCTGTAGTCACCTTTGATCTGCAGAGGGTCACCTCTCGCAGTATCATTGGTTCCCACATGGATGATGGGGTAGCATGGGGTAGTAGTCAGAGGGACGGATGATTCTCGACAATCCCTCCGTAACGTCTCGGATACGGGCGCCTGGCAGGTAGCATACCTCCCGAGAGGCCTTATCTGGGCGACAGATGGGTGCCTCCGTCTCCCTCAGAAGAGAGTCACCAACCACCACAACCCGACATTTTCTCCTGGGTGTGATGGTTGTGATCCTCCCAACCTCGGGGGTGCATGGCTTCTCCTCTTCCATCTCATCTCCCGTCTGTAGTGCTGCGTAGCAGTTCTTTACCACAACGGAGGGTGGGATGGGAGCAGGGGTGGAGCACTGTCTGCTGCCAGAAGTAACCAGCTGCCAGTGTCCACCCTCTGCTTGAGCCATCTCATCCTTCTCCGAGGGTGTGGCAGCAGTCCTTTGCCTCTGGATAGTTTCTTCATCCTTGCATGTTTCCTCATGGATGCTATCCAGGAACTTCTCCAGGGCATGGATACTCCTGAGCCTGGCCACCTCCTCCTGTAACTCCCCCACCTGCTTCCTGAGAGATTCCACCAGGAGACACCTGTCACAGTGAATGATCTCCCCAGCCTGACCGTCTGAGAGTGGGAAATGCAGGCCACAGTCCTTGCAAGTCCACGCCAGGATCTGGGTAGAGATATGCATGGTCAGTATGTCTGTCTGGATACAGGCGCAGGTGGAGGAGACAGTAGCAGTGCTGGCACAAGCGGTGCGGGTCCTCTTCACCATAGTAGCTACACAAACCACAAACTTCCTCCAAACTCCCTCGCAAACTCCCCTGTTTGCAGTCCCTGGTTGCTCAGCCACTGGCTTTTAAGGCCTTCTCTGCCTGGGTCAGCCCTTGCCCCTCGTTAAGCACACAGGGGAAGGGTGATCACAAGGCTGATTGAGCTAAGCAGGGCTGAGCAGAGAACAATGGTACAAACAGACCCCAGACAATCACACAATCACAATCCCAACTCACACAGTAACTGACAATTCACAGAAATCACCTGTGGGGAAAAAAAGACACAAGCACAAGCAATTTGTATAATGAGGCAATTATAAGTAAACGAGGATTTCACAAGAAAAAATGAAGAAATGATGACTCTGCTAAGCATAGATACTGCGGAAAACATTTCTGATTTAGGAAAAACAGAGTCCAATTTATCAAATTAAAGGGAATTTGTTTAAATTCACCATTTATGGCTGCCTTAATGGGAAAATATTTGGACTTTAAAGGAATGGTAGTTCTCAGCATTTCTCCTGAACTTCAGTATTTTCCTACACAGTAAATGAACTGTGAATAAGGGAAAAGTGCGTTTAAGCCAGTTTAGTTCTCATTGACCATATTTATTATAGCTATGGCAAGAAAAGGAAGGATCTATTTACAGCAGTAACAATAAAAAACTCACAGTGAATAGAATACAGATATATACTGTGATGGGGCATCTGCCCAACACTGGAGTTTATGGGTTAAAACAAACCTAAAGAGACTGTGGCTATGTCTACACTTGTTAATTTAGACAACAGAGTCCTGTGGCACTTTTAAAGACTAACAGATTTATTTATCGCATGAGCTTTCGTGGGAGAAAATCCCACTTCGTCAGACGCTTTGAAGATAGGAAAGTTACAGAGTGGGAAAATGCAGGGGAGTGTATGACATAGCATCAGGTCAGGCTGTAACAGCAAACCAAAATAGGTGTTAGGATTCAAAACACTATGTGCTGTTCCCCAGTGTTTTGCCCCAGGGTACAATGGGGCAAAGGGGGACAGGGACCCTGGCAGGGCATAGGGGCAGTGGGGAAGTCCTGGAGAGCCCTAAGTCGACCTAGAGTTGACTTAGGGCTACTCCACGTCTACACTGGCTTAAGTCGACTTTCTAAAGTTGACTTAAGCCAAAAGTCAACTTAAAATTAGGTTTTATAAAGTCGACTTAACTTTCCTTAAATCGACTTAAGCAGCTGCTTAAGTCGACTTAAGGAAAGTGTAGTCTAGACGCAGAGTAAATTAAGTTGACTTAAGCAAGTTGACTTAATTTACAAGTGTAGATGCACCCTGTGTGAGGAAGTGACCAATTGGAGGGGGATGATGAGGAACAGCCAATATGGGCCTAGCAGGCCCATATAAGAAAAGCAGTAGGGCAGAGCATGGTCAGTGTCTGCTGGAAGCTTGAGAAGACCATGTCTTTAGTAGATGCAACCCTGTAGCACCTTGGACAAAGAATTGCAAGCCGGGAGCAGACAAGGTGATCCAGACTGGCTTTAGGGACTGAATCAGGTGCTGTGGTCATGGGGAAGTAGCCCAGGAAAATGCAATGGTAGTTGAGGAAAAGGAATCTAGTAAGTGACTGAGGTTCAGAGGGTCCCTGATTTGGTACCTGGAGTAATTGGTGAGCCTGGATCCCTTAACACTGGAGGAAGTGGCTGGATGGTTGGACTGCAATACTAACCCTGAAAGTGGGGAGCACAAATGGTTTCAATAGAAAATCACCTTCACTGTTAAAAAATTGTGCCTAATTTCTCATTTGAATTTGTCTGGCTTAATTTTCCAGCCACTGGTTTTTGTTATGACTTTTAAAGAGATTTTTGGTATCTAGTCTCTCCCTGAAGTTGCTTATACACTAACCTAATCATCTCTCAATCTTCTTTTTGACCATCTAAAAAGACTGTACTCTAAGGCACTGCAAGACATTTTCTTCAGCCCTTGAATCATTTTTATGGCTCTTTCCTGCATCTTTTCCAATTTTTTGACATCCTTTTAAAGTGGTGTCATGAGAACTAGACTCAATAGTATTGTCACGAAAATATATTGAGGTAAAGATCACCTCCCTAATTTTTCGTGCTATTGCATTAACCCTTTTCACCAGAGCAGTGCACTGGGAGCTCGTGTTGGGTTGATTGTCCACTGGGACTCCTAAACCTCTTTTAGAGTCAGTGCTTTTGAGGATTCAGTCCCCATGACCTGTGTTCCTTGATCAGACATACATAGCTTTGCATTTGACTGTATCAAAATGCATTTTTAAAAAATATTGGAGCCCTGCCAATCCACAGATATCCATATTTGTGGATATCCACGAATCATATCTTGCAGATTGGATTTCTGTGACTTCTGGTGAACAGGGCTGAAGCAGTTGCCAGCCAGGGGTGCAACAAACAGCTGATCAGCTGTTAGGCTGCTGGCAGGGCTCAACAGCTGTGAGGAAAGAAGACGGGGGGCTGATCACATGTTAAGCAGGACGGAGGGATTGATCAGCTATCAGGAGGCCTGCAGGGCTTAACAGCTGATACACTGTTAGGAAGACTGGCTCATCAGCTGTTGGGGCGGCAGGGGCTCAACAGCTGATGGAGAACTGGCTCCAAAACAGATGATGTGCAGATGTTAAATCTAAAAGAGGGAGGTCAGATTGTAGGTTGGGTAAAAGTTTTATTTCAGGGATGCAGATCAGATGTGGCTCCATGTATTTTTATGCAGTGCTCTGTGAATGAGCTCAGCTTATCAAATGACCTAGATCTCTCCATCCTGTCTTCATCATTATTCACCATTCGGCCAGTCTGTGTCATCTTCAGATTTTATTAGCATTGTGTTTACTTATAGCTCACTGATAAAAATGTTGAATAGCATTGGGCCTAGAACCGATCTATAAACACTCCCCTTCAATGATAATTCCACACTGATGACTAGTTTTTTACATCTGTCAATACCCAATTCCTAATCTGTTTAAACATGATTTATGGCTTTAAGTTAAATACCTTACAAAAGTCTAAAGGGCAGCATTACACTTGAAGCACTACACTAGTGAAGCTGCATCAATACAGCACATCACCATTGTGCTTCTGATGAAGACGGGAGAGCATGTCATGTCTGCAGAAGGTAAAACCTATGTCAGAAGGAGAGCATCTCCCATGACGTAGTGCCCAGCATGGACAGCACTTGGGTCTCTGTAACTTGCATCACTTGGCAGGTGTCTTTTTCATACTGAGAGACATAAATTAGATTGATTTAAGTGATTGTGTAGACCTGCCCTAAGCTGTGACATTACCCTCCTAGAATCTGGCCTGGTGTGCCGCTGTGACCCCATGATCTACTTACCCCACTATGCCAGGTGACCATTCACTCCTGAGTCAGTCCACACCAGCCTCCTGCATGTAATTGGTCCCAGGCACTGGGTGTATGCCCTCTGGCCACCCAGGGGATGGTCCCCCCGGGAGCATCCCCAGCCCCCAGACACTACACTGGGAACTTCCATCCTACAAGGACTAGGACCCTTCCCCAATCACTGTAGACTCATAGGCTATGTCTACACTTACCAAAGTTAGTTCGAATTAGTTAATTCGAACTAACTAATTCAAACTAATTTTAGTTAGTTTGAATTAACTTAATTCGAACTAGCATGGCCCCACTGGAATTTTAGTTCAAACTAAGCAAGTGCCATATATGGCACTTGCTTAGTTTGAATTAGTCAGTTGCATTAAGCTCAATGTGCCAGTTAGTTTGAACTAAGCAGTTAGTTCGAACTAACATGGCCACATTGACTAAATTCGAACTAACTAGTTCGAATTAAGGATTAGTTCGAAAGGTATAATCGAATTTATTAGTTTGAATTAAGGAAGCCCTTAATTCGAACTAATGAAAGCCTAGTGTGGCCAAGGCTTAAGTTAGTTCGAATTAAGCTTCCTTAATTCGAACTAACTTGCAAGTGTAGACATAGCCATAGACCCTTGTCCACCCATTTAGCAATGAAATGTGCATGCCCAACTTCACTCATGCACACCCTCTAATGTTCACGCTGCTTTAGATGAAACAAACATTAGTTTATTGATTACAACATGATTTTAATGAGTATATAGCAAATAAATGGACATTCCTTTAATAAAGGAGTCAGGAATTACCAAAAGCAAAAAAAAATATAAGATGCTTGCTAACTAATGTTACTATCCAAGATTACTCACAAGATCTTGCTAAATGATGGGTTAGCAGCCAGTCTCTGCCTATCCTTAGGAAGGTCCCAATCCTTCTTGTAGGTGTCTCAAGATGAAGAATCTCTGGCAAAAAGCTCCCAGTAATTTAAAGTATCTCTGTTTGTTTTCAATCCCCCTCTCCCCCCCAGCACCTTGCTCATTCTTACAGCCAGGTGATCTTCTCTGTTCAGAAAAGGCGGGAGTCCTCCTCATCCTCTGTGCTGCTGTGTGGTTCTCTTTGTCCTGCCTGAGCCAGGGAGCTCAATTTACATTGCCTTTCCCATGCACTTTCTCCAGCCTCGTGCTGAGATATAGCCCTGAGTCATGTAAAATACCTGGAAACATGCTTCACATCTGTACACATACCTGATGCTGCAGGAAACATGATTCCAGAACAATAAAGCAGAGCATTCAAAAGGGAACCTTGCATGGCACATTTTCCATCAAACTACATAATTACATTGCAAAAGTAAATGGGAAAGTTACACAGATCATACCCTAGAGGTACACGGATGTGCATCTTGTGACATAGGTATATTAAAACTTTATCAACCATACTTGCAGTTTCAGATAATTAAATCAGGCTTATTGGTTAAGACTTATAAGGATTGGATAAGACCGTGTTGACTGGCATCAGTTATATTCCTATCCTTCAGTTCAGGGGTGTCAAACTTATTTGCTACGGCAGGCCAGATTTGACTTACATATCCTTCAAGTGAGCCGAACATACCATAAATCGAAATATTATGACTCTCTTGTGGCATAGCAGAGTGCTATGTATACGAAATTGTGCTCTGCAATACCTCTCTCTCTCTCTCTCTGTTAGGGAGAGAGTGTGGTCCCGTCAAGTGCAGTCATGGGCTGGATGGAAGAGGTTATCAGGCTGCATTTGGCCCATGGGCTGCATGTTTAACACCCTTGCTTTAGTTCTTTATAAATTGAATCCGAAAACAGCTTTCCCATTATTATACTAACTTACAGTTACCCAGGTCTTTCTGATTACTCTTTCTAAATATTGGAACAACATTAGCATTGTGCTAGAATTTCTCTAGTATTCCAGTATTTATTAAAAATTAACATCAGCCAGCCAGAATGCGCATCAAACAGTTCTCTTAGGATTCTTGAGTGTAAGTTATCTGGGACTACTGACGTAAACATATTTACACCTTGTAGATGTTGTTTAAACTCTTCTTTCATTAATAATGGACTAAAAAGTACTTCATCATCCTCATGTGATACCAGGACACCATCTTGCCTCTTCCATATACTGAACAGAAATATTTATTGAACACTTGTGTTTTCTGCAACAACAGTTTTTTTCATATCAATCTACAAATGGGTGTCTCATTGCTAGGTTCTCTTTTGCTCTTAAATATGCTCAGTTCTGCAAACTATGGCTTTTTTCCCTGATATCTTTTGCTTCACTTGCCAGTTTTATACCTTTCATAACTTCTAGATTGTTTTGAGGGCTATTTATTTCCCACTTTGTTCCCATTTGTTATAAACTGCTGTCATCAGTTCACTAGCAAACTCAGATAGGCTGTTAGTTTTTCTCATTCTTGATTTTGGAATTGTGGCATTTTGGATGCTTAAAACTCTTCTTAGCCTCCCAATTTGCATTTAGATTTCTATCCAAATTTATCTTCCCAGTCAATTTAACTCATAATGTTCCTCAGCATTGGGAAATTAACTATTCTGAAGCACCAAGTGTATGTTGCTTCATGGGACTATCCTTTGTTTGCCTGTAATCAGGTTGTAATTGGTCCTTAAGCAACCACCAACTTCCAGTCAGTGAATAATTCATCTTTATTATAATGAGGTTCACAGTAATTACCTCATGTGGGTACAACACCCTTTATGTTAATCATTTTTAGAAAAACTCTAATGAAGTTTTATTACCAACTGCATGAGACCTCCAGCATCTGTCTCTCACACTAACGTCCCATAACACCACAATTCCTCTTTCCATTCATTATACAGGCACTTACAAAGGAACTAATTGTGTCTTCTGGTTTTATTCAGTGATCTATAATAGATGCTTATCAGCATCCACTCTAGGGCTTTGTTAGTTAGCATATTTGTCCATATGCATTCAAAATCCAGTGGTTCTGATTTATTGATAACTCTAAAACAGGTAATGGTGTGTCATGAACCAGGATCAGGACAGCCAGGACTTCTAATGGGAGCGGGAGCCAGGTCCAGAGGTCAGAGAAGGAGTCAAAAAGCCAGTAACTACAACCAAGGGAATCAGAAACAGAGTCAGGTAGCTGTAAGGGAAGCAGAGATGGAATAGATGGGTAGGGCAGGAGCAAGGTGAGATCAGAACTGGAGTGAGACTTTGAAGACGGCAGGCACAGGAGCAATTACAAATGCAGGTATGTACACTGAGCTGCTAGAGATCACTTGTTGCTGTGGGGCCCCAATGCAGGTTTGCTGATTGTTGACACTGAATGCTTAGAGATCAGTGTGGGTACCAGTGAAATACAGTACACTTGATTTGCAGATCGATAACATTTAATGTGCAAAGTTTTCTATAATTATACTAGTTAAATACAAAACCTAAAATTAGCTATCATATAGCATATTCACTAAGTCTGGAGAGCTAAGCAGTCACTCAGAAGGCTGTGTACAGGAACAACTTTCTTTAGGGGCCCTGCCAGGGACATAGTGGATTCTTTCATTGACTATGTCTACCCCGGCCTAAGTTAAGTTAAGTTCCTGTTAGGAAAATAACACCGCAAGGAAGCTTAATTCAAACTAATTTAAGCCTTGGCCACACTAGGCTTTCATTAGTTCAAATTAAGGGCTTCCTTAATTCGAACTAATAAATTCGATTATAGCTTTCGAACTAACCCTTAATTCGAACTACTTAGTTCGAATTAAGTCAATGTGGCCATGTTAGTTCGAATTAACTGCTTAGTTCGAACTAACCGGCACATTGAACTTAATGCAACTGACTAATTCGAACCAAGCAAGTGTCATGCATGGCACTTGCTTAGTTCGAACTCCAATTCCAGTGGGGGCATGCTAGTTTGAATTAAGTTAATTTGAACTAACTAAAATTAGTTTGAATTAGTTAGTTCGAATTAACTAATTCAAACTAACTTTAGTAAGTGTAGACATAGCCATTGTTACCCCAGGGACTCAGTTTACCCAGCTGTTTTAAGCGGTTTGTGTTAAGTTTACCAAGATCACTATTCTGAGGTAAAATCACTGTGGTCTGCCTGCCTAATGGTCAAACACCCTGGAAAATATGACTACAGCCTTTCGATCAAGAACAGACAGCAGAAAAGTCTTTGAAAACAAATACTAACATTTATTTTGTTTTCATATTAATACAATAACACTCAAATATTGAAGATATTTTACTACAGACAATCAGCTGTATGTTACAGCAGACAAAGCATCAAATGACAGTTAAATAGAATGCTGATACTCCGCAGTGAGACACTATTTGAAAATAAGTTCCAAAGGGGTAGCCATGTTAGTCTATTGCAGAAAAACAACAGAGTCCTGTGGCACTTTTAAAAACTAACAGATTTATTTATCGCATGAGCTTTTGTGGGAGAAAATCCCACTTTGTCAGATGCTTTGAAAATGGGAAACCAATGGGATCTGTTAGTCTTTAAAAGTGCCACAGGACTCTGTTGTTTATTTGAAAATAGACATTCAATACTTATCAATAAGTTATACTATATACCTTAAAACTATTAAAAATCCTTAATAATCTATGTCATTCAACAAATGATGATCAGTCATTTTTGGAATGGATGGAAATGAGCCCCTTTCATTCAAATAACAATCATTCAGCTTTATTGACAGGCAGACCTCAAACGCTCCTTTTACTTGTAAAGCCTTATAAATCATCCCTTTGTTTTGTCTCATGGATCCTTTTCTGATCTGTCATAGGCAAAGGATGACCTTAAAGTCTAAGCATATCACTAGGATTGAGTTAGCTAGCTTGCTTAGACCTCTTAGCGCATCTATGTCTTACCGGTGTCTCTGGGTCCAATTCTTTCTGCGCTGATCTTTCTTTCTTGATGGGGCTGCTGTTGCTGCCTCACCACTTTGCAGGGTCTGCTACAGACTCTTTCTTCAGCTCTGATCTGGTCTCCTCTCCAGCCTGAGGATCTCAGTCTCCTGGGCTCCAATCTCCTACAAACTCCTCAGTGGTTGGCTGCTCCTCTTATACCTTTAGGAAGGGAGTCGGGAGAAACATGCAGAAATGTGCCAAGGGTAGGTGTGAGGAGTGAGAAGGTGAAAGAATATCAAGAAGGGAGGGGGAAGAGGGAGACATGCCAGGACGTCAGAACGGGGGGGAGGGAAACAATCAGAAATGCCAGAAAAGGGGGGGGGGAGAGACTTTAAGGAGCAGTATAGTGGGGAAATATAAAGTTTATTAAAACAGAATTCTGATAGGAAATAGTGTTGAGGGAAATGTGTACATGAGGTGCTCCTTAAAAGAGTGTGGGTGGGAGTGGAATCACTGAAGTAACCTATTCTACACATATCTCTTGTTGCTAACTACCCTATTTGCATGACACAAAGTGTTCCCAATTACTGTCATTACTTTGTAACTGGCTAGCATCCTTCTGCTGCCTGCCAGAATTTTAAACACCTTCTGAGGTTTTTCTATCAATTTCCCTTTCATATTTATCTCATAGCATTAGATATTTGGGACAAAAATCTCTGGTCCCATGATCTGATTGACAGCACCTCCCATGGAACCTGGCATTGATGGAGCATGACCCTTTATTTAAGTAATAACTTTTTATACCTTTCTAAACACAGTTTTCACCTAATTACCTCTCCACTAATTATTACATATTCTCTTACTTGAGTTTTCACCCTTAACAACATTCCATTCTCACCAGGTTGTCAAAACAACATCTGGTGATGGATCCTGAACATGAATGCCTGGCTGTGAAGATGGTGTTGGCAGGGGGGGGCTTTGGCTTCCTCAACCATGGGATGCTGTTCCAGGAAGAAGGACTGCTAGGCAGAGAGGGAGTCCACTCACTGAGGAAGGGGAAGAACATATTTGGACGAAGACTGGCTAACCTAGTAAGAAGAACTTTAAACTAGTTTTGAAGAGGGGAAGGTGACCAAAGCCCATGGGTAAGTCAAAACCAGGGAGACCTGAGGAAGGGTTGGAACTTGGGGAGAGCCTGGGCTGTAACAGCAGGGATAAAAGAGAAACTAGCAGAACTGGGGAGGGAAGTCAAATTAGTATCTTAAGTGTCTGTATACTAATGCGAGAAGTATGCCAGTCAGCCTCACCTCAATCGCTGGAAAAAACATAGAGCAGGTCCTCAAAGAATCCATCCTGAAACACTTGGAGGAAAACAGAGTGATCAGGAACAGTCAGCATGGATTCACCAAGGGCAAATCGTGGCTGACCAACCTGATTGCCTTCTATGATGAGATAACTGGATTTGTGGATGTGGGAGTAGCCATTGACGTGATATACCTCGACTTTAGCAAGGCTTTTGATACAGTTTCCCACAGTATTCTCATTGGCAAGTTAAGGAAGTATGGGTTGGATGAGTGGATCGTAAGGTGGATAGAAAACTGGCTAAATCACCGGGCTCAGCGAGTAGGAATCAATGGCTCAATGTCTTGATGGCAGCCAGTAACAAGTGGCATGCCCCAGGAGTTGGTCCTGGGTCTGGTTCTGTTCAACATCTTCATTAATGATCTGGATGATGGGATCGATTGCACGCTTAGTAAATTCGTGGATGACACCAAGCTAGGGGGAATGGTAGACATGCTAGAGGGCAGGGACAGGATTCAGGGAGACCTAGACAAATTGGAACACTGGGCCAAGAGAAATCTCATGACGTTCAACAAGGACAAATGTTCCAAAGAGGAGGGAGCTAGGCTGTTCTCAGTAGTAACGGAGGACAGACCAAGGAGCAATGGTTTCAAGTTGCAGCTGGGGAGATCAAGGTTGGATATTAGGAAAAGCTTTCTCACTAGGAGGGTAGTGAAACATTGGAATGGGTTACCTAGGGAGGTGGTGGAACCTCCGTCTTTGGAGATATTTGTTGGTTGGACAATACCCTGGCTGGGATGATTTAGTGGAAGTGGTCCTGCTTTTAGCAGGGGTTTGGACTAGATGACCTTATGAGGTCCCTTCCAACCCTATGATTCTATGGGGAATAAGTAGGAAGAACTCGAAATGCTAGTAGTTAAACATAACTATGTCATAGTTGGCATCACAGAGACTTGGTGGTATAATACACATGACTGGAATATTAATATAGTAAAGTACAGTTTGCTTAGGAAGAACAGGCAAGGAAAAAGGGAGGTGGTATTGCTTTGTATATTAAAAGTGTATGCTTGGACTAAAGTGGAGATGGAAATAGATGACAAACAAGTTGCAAGTTTCTGGGTAAAAATAAAAGGAGTAAAAAACAAGGGTGATGTCATGGTAGGGGTCCACTACAGGCCACCTAACCAGGAAGAAGAGGTGGATGAGGCTTTTTTCAACAATTAACAAAATCATCCAAAGCACAGGACTTGGTGGGGATGGGGGACTTCAACTACCCAGAGATCTGTTGGGAAAAGGAACTGGTTGAGAATTTGAAAGTGGAAGGTAACTTAGGTGAAAGTAATAATGAAATGGTAGAGTTCATGATTCTAAGGAATGGAAGGAGAGAGAACATCAAAATAAAGATGATAGATTTCAAGAAGGCAGACTTTAGCACACTCAGGGAGTTGGTAGGAGGGATCCCATGGGAAGCATATCTAAGAGTAAAAACAACTGAAGACAGTTGGAGGTTTTTCAAAGAGCCATTATTAAGGGCACAAAAACAAACTATTCCACTGTATAGGAAGGATAGAAATTATGGCAAGAGGCCATCTTTGCTTAACCAGGAGATTTTCAATAATCTAAAAACAAAAGGAAGAGTCCTACAAAAAGTGGAAACTAGGTCAAATCACAAAAGATGACTATAAACAAATAACACAATTGTGTAGGGGAAAAATCAGAAAGGCCAAGGCACAAACTGAGATCAAACTAGCTGACGGCTATGTGCAGCTGCAAGCATACATGTTTTATTATGTGCCATAGTATGTAGAAACTGAGGCCTCGTGTACATTGCCGGGAAAATTCGGTGGCAGACAAATCAATCTGAAGGCAGCAACTTTGCCACCCTCAGTGGATATGTGGCTGTAGACATCTGCAAATTACTTAGTAATCTTGTTTGTCTCTGCCAACTGGAAAATGTCATAAAATGTCTTTGGAAGGTGGCTCAGTATTCCACAAAATCAAAACCTATAGTTTCACACCAATCCTGTAGCTATCATTTCATTCCTGTGTTTTCTGCCTTCTCCCTCCTCATATTTGGTACCAGAAGGATTGCTGAGAAGATTACTTGTATTTCAGTTCTATTTTCAAATCTCTGAAGTCCTTAGTGATCTGTATAGTTGGACGTGATGCAGTTATTGGTTCCATTGTGTATCATCACCAGTAGAGACTTGCCAGATGACTTCATGGTCTCACCCAATCTTACAGTAACATCGCGTATGTTCATGCCAGACAGCACCATATCCTGAATCCTTTGCTGAATTCTCTGTCCATTCTTCTCAGTATAGGGTTGCTGATAAGTGCTTAAAATGGTTGTTAAAATGGTTGAAGAACCCCTTGGTAAGTGCTTGCTTAACAATACAAGGACAATCACCAGGCATGTCTGCTGTAGCTTGCTATTCCATTTCTCCATAGACTTATTCTTTGTAGTTAACTTGCTGAATATCTGGATTTGATACTTCTAGCCAGGTTGAATGCCTTTCCAGGAAACGAAATACATGTTAATTATCCCTCATGCTAGAATGCTAAAATCTCAATTACCTCAGAAGCACTAGATAATATGCCTCACTGACCTATGCCTGTGAGCTAAAGGTTTAGTGCTCTGTTTGTGTGCGAAATGAAGTGGTAGTTAATAAATTGCATTACAGAGTGAGAGAGATTATGCATAGTGTTTCCTTATATGTTGAAGGCAGGGCCGTTCCGGGGGGGGGAGGGGTGAACGGGGCAATCGCCCTGGGCCTCGCGGTTACATAGGCCCCGCACTGTCCCGCTCCCAGCCCACGCGCACCGCAGCCCCTCCTCCCACAGCCACCCTGCTGCCTTTGGCAGTGAGCCGAAGGCAGTGGGGCGGGCTGGGAGAGCTATGCCTGGACCCTGGGCTGGCCCTTCCTACCCCCAGGGCGGAGCAGGCAGGCCCAGGGCGGAGCACGTGGGGCCTGGCCTCTGGGCCAGCCTGCCCCACATGGCCGGCTCGCCCCCGCAGGCAGCCTTGGCCTCGGCCTCGGCCACTGGGGCTGGAGCCCGCTCCCCCCCCTACCCCCCGCAACAGGCAGCTGCTGGGGTCAGGGTCTGGGCCGGCTTACCACGCCGGCAGCCTTTGCCTCCTGGCCCAGGGCCAGCTCCCTGGAGGGCGGAGCCCCGCTTCGGCAAGTTGGCCCTGGGCCCTGCTCCCCCCATGGGACAGCCCTGGTTGTAGGCACAAACAAAAGTATCATCTTGTCTCCTTATCCTATGTGTTATTATTCATAAATATTTATATTGTGGAGTGCCTAGAGGCTAACCAAATTGGGCCACTATTGTTCTAGACTCTGTGATATATAATAAATGACAATACATGCCACAAAGAGCTTAAAATCTAAAAGACATGAAATAACAGGTGAATGAGACAAAATGGATATCTCCACTTCATATACTAATCATATCTAAAATATATTTTGTGAAATCTCATAGGATTAGAGCAGATAATAGTAAGGCTGAAAGCATCGAGGATAACAACATATAATACTTAGCAATTTTATATATCACTTATTTTTTCAGAGTTCTCTACATCCATTTCCTAATCTTCACTGCATCCTGGAAAAATAAATGGCAGTAAGTATTAACCAATGCATCAGAATTAAGTAAAATTTAGTATTACAAAAAATTATTTTTTATGCAGTACTACGACTAGAAGCAGTAGTGATTATTTTTAATCATGTAAGACAGAGAAATAAATGACTTCTGTAAGTATTTTATATCATAAAGTCCATTGCTATTTTCAAGAGAAACATATCAAGAAACAGACGTGAGTCACATAGCACAAGATTATACTTTAATTTTATGTTTGCCGGTCAAATGAAATTAGTAATACTCACAATCTTAAATAGGAGCACTGCATCAAAGCATCTTTATTATTCAGTTCCCATTGTAACAGTCCTCTCATTTAGGCTACTAACTGGTTCACTACAGAGGCTTCAAATGATGGAAGAGTCATGATGATCACACAAAAATGATAAACATATTTATTGTGTAGTAAGAAACATATGAGGAATCATTGAGTACTTTATGGGTCATGAAGAAATAGTCTTAGACAGGAACATGGTATGTATTTTTGCAATCAAAGAAACTTTAAAAAAGTTTGGTGTTAGTTTCTAAAACTATATAGTTACTGATTCATATTGAGGCCAAACTGTGATCTGAGGTGTGAGAGCACAGCAGTCAATGACATCAACCAGAGCTATGCATATCAAAGGACAGATTTTAGCATTTTAAAATATTCTGTTCTATTCTTTCTTCAGCATTGACACCCAGATTTTCACAGTGATGTTGAAGAGTTTGGGGAAGCAAGCCAAAGAGTTTCTAAGCTGATATCAACATCTGTTTTTGAGGAACGGTGTTTGTATTTGGGATCCACATTCAGGCCATATTGCTATATTCAGACCTATAGCTCTATCACGACATTGCTCTTGAAAAATCCACCCCCCCTAAGTGGCATAGTCTTACAGACCTACTGCCCACTCCCATATACACATCATTATGCTGAAGAGGAGAGTTTTTCCCAATCAACATAGCTACCACCTCTTGGGGAGGTGGATTAACTATACCAACGAGAGAAGCTCTCATGGTAACAGCATCTTCACTAAAGTGCTACAGCAGCATTGTTGCACCATGAGGTCAAGGCCTCAGTCTTTGAGAGTTTTTAGAGGTTAATCAAAGACCCAACAGCATCTGTAGCCCAAAAGGAATTTTGCTATCTGTGTCTGGCTAGAATAATGTGGCCTTTTTTTTGCTACCATCATCTGTGGTTTTTGCCACTACAGGACAATGGAAGGCTGACCTAATGTGCTCTACATTGAACAAATGCAGAATGCAGCCATCTACGAGGGCAACACATAGGGAACATAACACCATTATACTGAAATGGGCAGTGCTAAGGGCTATGTCCCTTTTTCTCCAGTGAGCTCCCAGTAGTGGAGCCTTCTGAAGTTAATGTGGATATGTGGGGGGAGGGTCATCATCCATAGTTCATTGCAGCACTAATTCTTATACAGTACTGTACTCCTGGCAATTGCTTTGACACTGACCTAACATGGCAGATCACCTTTCTTTTCCAAAAAGTTATGATGTGTAAATCAAAAATCTGAAGATTTTCTGTCAACGTCCCTGTCAACAGTCCTTGAAGATGAGATACTGATACCTGTTTGTAAGGAAGCAAAGAAAGAGCCAGCCCACCAGAGTGCCTTTGGACCCAGATACCTTTGCTATAGCTGCAGCCAATGGCAGGTCTGAAGCAGGGAAAAAAGAAGAGAGCCTGACTCAGTTTGGGATTGACTGGCAGACACCCAATTTATACCCATCCAAGACAGTGCTCCAGTCATGCAAGCTATCCCGCCACGTCTCTGTTATTTCAATTACATCATAGTTCCTTGTTTGTGCCAGTACTACCAATTCTTCCTGCTTGTTTCCCAGGCTCCCCGCATTTGTGTACAGTCAACTAAGATACTAGTCTGATTGCCATACTTTCCCCTGCCAATTGTCTCTCCTGTTGCACCTTCCTCCTCGCATTTTCTCCTAGTGTCCTCCTTCCCCACTCACCTTAGGTATTAGGGCTTCATTAGTACACCTAAGACACTGATTTGATTTCCGCCCGCAGTTCTGACTAGTCTCTCTTTTATCCCTGCTGTTACAACCCCGGCTCCCCCAACATCTACCTCAGTGAATCACAAGATCCCTTTTAATATTCCCCAGAAGGATTAACTGTTGTTAACAGGGTTGGTGTTTAAAGCAAACACTGACCACTTATTACAAAATTGTTTTCTATCCATTAACCATAGAAGTTGCAAATGGTGATTTTCTTAAAAGAATATGTGTTTTCAAAATGAGATTATGCTCCTACTTGTTCTGTTTTCTTTTTTCATTCCCCTCTGATACAGGAGCTGGCAAAACATGTCAATGCAAAGTCATGAAACAGGATGGTTTGCTCATCTTGAAAATATGAAAGCATGGTTCATGCAAGAAGCATGACTGAGATATATGAGCACTATGGATAAAAAAAAGCTGTTAAGAATTCAGAGTGAAAGCCAACACTGGAGAAATGTCTTGAAACATTTTCTGGTATTCACTTAAGCTGGTCTCCTGTTGGATAACATCTAAATGTCATTATGTTCTGTGACAGAGGAGAGGAAAGATAATAGGGTAGCTATTGATGTGATCGTTGCATAAGGAAAAATACTTAATTGAGGTGATCACTTCTCTTTCCATAAAAAACAAATATAGCAAATCGCAGAAAACTACACGTTGAGTACTGAATTAAAGAAAATTACAAAGATTTGTCTAACATAGAAATAAATAGCATCAACAATCTTGGGCACCCAGCACACTGGCGCTTTAAGAAATGTAAAGAAAGCCAATGATATTACACAATCATAATATATCTAATTAACTAAATATCCATTTATTTGTTGTTAGTTTTTCACTCTGTTCTAGTTACAATAATAATCATCCATCTCCCAAGAGTACTGTGTGATTAATTTTTAGATCCATGGACAACCTATATAATTGTTATGAAAGTGTATTGTAAGAGTTAAAGTGAGGGAAGCACAGTTAATGATAAAGATAAATACAGGTATACTCACTGGAAGACAATATTAATAGATTGATCTCTAATTTCAATGTAGAGAATCAATAATAACAGATTAATCTTTATTGTATCCAGTATTAGGATGAAAAAGAATCAAGTGAAGAATAAATTAGAATTATGACTTGTTATGCAGTGGTGGATACAGCAATACACTGTCTCACAAGGTATTAAGTTTCAAGAACTGACAAGTCATTTACTATCTATCTGTGAATTCTAAATGAAGTATTAAAAACCATGGGAACAAGAACACTAAAGAATTACAGCTGATTTGAATGACAACTCAGTTAGAAACAGGAACAAGCCTTGCAGTTATTGTCACGATCAGCATGATTGCTTCATAATCATGGGCAAGAGAGGCATTGGGTGTTTGGAGGAAGTAGCATTATCTCTGCATAACATTGATTTGAGATTCTTCTCACAATTCCTGTAACAATGGCATCTGCAGAGGAGTTTTGTTTTATACTCTCAAAACAGAGATCAACAATGAGTCAAGTACATCTGTCATGTTTAGCCTATAACTTTAGGATGAAACTGAGTCTTCTTGACTGTAGTGATTTAATAAATACATTTGCTGCTGACAAAATAAAGAGAATTATTTTAATTAGTAGTCTATCACTTTTCTGGAGCTGAAGTACACTTTAGTTAACACATGAACCATACATTTTTAAGTTAAATTTGCTCTTTTGGTTTATTGGTTCTCTTTCAAAACTAAGAGTCCATTTAATACCCTGTAAACTGTAACTCTTCAGTCATATGATCCAATTGTCAGCAGCTAGCAGTGGTCAAAGACCAGTGACCAGAAACTAGACAGCAGGACTATTACGGACTTCTTGGCTCCTTAACTTTTATGATGTTTTTCACATGAGACCTGTAAAAATCAACCGCGTAAGAAATACAGTATTAGAAATAGCATATATATTATTTTTATCAAAAATCTACATGGCACATTGCAAACACAGATTAAAACATGTTCCTTTTCTCCAAAGGGTTTACAATCTAAGGAGCTGGTTTTATGAACCCTTACTCTAATGCAGGAGTGTCAAACTCATTTGCTATGGCAGGCCATATTTGAATTAAATGTACTTCAAGTGGGCCATACATACCATAAATCAAAATACTATGGCACTCTTGTGGGATCATGGAGTGCTGTGTATGTGAAACTGCGCTCTGCAACATCACTCACTCTCTCTCTGTTCTCTGCAATATCACCCACTCTCTCTGCTCCATGATGTTGTGAGACCTGACACTCTCACAGTATTATGAAGTGCTGGGTATGCGAGACCCCTCCTCCCCCGATAGGGAGAGAGTGTGGTACCAACGAGTGCAGTCACAGACCGGAGAGGTTCGGCCTGCAGGCCGCATGCAAGAGGTTTGTGGGACAGCCGCACATTTGACATCTTTGCTCCAATGCATAAATAAGGACTTCTCACATAAGTAAGAGTCTGTAGGCTAATTTATTGGGGGCCTAAGCAGGAATATTTTGCCTCCCATACAAAAACAGCAAATGGGGGAAGGGGGCTTTGAGCTGCTCCGAGCCCTAAGCAATTGCTTAGACTGCTTATGCCTAGCACTGAACAGTTGCAGGCTCAGGGCATAAAGCATCCAGCGATAGGATGAGAACTTACAATTCCTTTTGACTTTGCCTTCAGCACCTATCAAGAACATGTTTTACATAAGATACAAACACAGACAAGAGAAGACACAATAGTCAGTAGTTTTAGATAAGGAAGATTATTGATATACAGCTAACGAGGCCACAGAAAAAGGGAATGCAATTAAAGGTCAACATTATTGGAGGAATTCTTCCTGAGGAATAAAATCCTCATAAGATCATCTCAGAATTTACATTATTTGGCTGTTTCAGTTTACTATTGCAGTTTCCTTTAATGCAGAGTCCCATTTCTCCTGCTGCTTCTTTACAAAAACCAGGTTATCCAAACACACAAAAACTTTAAAAAATAAAAACTGAAAAAGCTATATAAAAGTTAACTACTTACTACTTAAATGGCTCAGTGTTCATTTAGAAATCTTTAGTTTTCATTTTGCAAGTTTGTGTATTTAATTTGATAATTGTGCTGTTTGCAGCAATATGTTTTGTCTAGTGCCTATGCTGGCAAAACTTATGTCACTTGGGGTGTGTTTCTTTCACACCTGAACGACAAAAGTTTTGCCAGCATATTGCTAGTGTAGACAAGTCATTGATTCAGTATAAAATTGGCTTTTATTCTAGAACATCTGAAGAAAATTGACCAAGCTGCTTCTGAATTACAGAGCATAAACTGTATAATATGGAATCACTGAGAAGTAGCTCCAGCAAAAGTGTTTTTTGTGATTACTTTCAGGGTAGACTGGACATTTTTCTTCGAAAGCAAGAAGGTAATTGATCAAATTATTCCTAAATGAGGGATTGATAAAAATGACAATCTTGAAATTTACTCAGTATCTAGTGGTTTTAGGTCTACCTGAAGTCTAACTGAAAAACAGCTTTACTTTAAAATTTCAGAGTATACTTGAGTGATAATTTTACACTTTAGGGTGCAGACTAATTAATAAAAATATTCTATTACAAAAATGGCCTTATAAGTTGGCATACTGATAGATGTTTCATAAAATATAAATGACCAATGGTGCCCTTTAGATCTTTGAGGGACAGGGAAATAGAGTTTAGGGGTAGGCTTCTACGCTTTGTTGAGCAGTAAAAAGCAAGGGACATGGAAGACCCTTAAGTCTGTCCCTATATTGCTGTTTATTATCTCTTTAACAAGAGCCTTAGAGGATAACATAACCATAGTTTTAGAACAATTTTGTATTATTGACTACAAACAGAACTAATACATTCTGCAGACATATGTACTTCATTCTTTCATCTATAATAAATAAGCTTAGCCAGGTTTGATATGTAACATACTGAGGCATGTGATTCATATGCACAAAATAGATTGGTAGAAAGAAGACATGTGGTATTTGTAGTGGTGTCTCTGATACATAATGGGGGGATGACGGGAAGGTGTAATGGCGTTTCCAGTTTAAGTAGGATAGATGAGGTAGTTTGTTTTTTTCAGATTTATAAGTACGGCTAAGATTTAGTCATGGGTATTTTTAGTAAAAGCCATGGACAGGTCACAGTCAACAAACAAAAAGTCTTGGCCCAAGACCTGTCCATGACTTTTACCAAAAATACCCCTATGTTGGGATGAACTGACCACTCTGGGACCCGTACTTGCTAGTTTATCCCCTGCTGCTGGTGCCTTGCCACCATCACTTCTTCCCCAGGACCCGGCATCACTCCCAGCATCCTCTTCAGTGACACAGCCATTCAGTTGTGCTACTTGGTTCCTCCTCCTCACCCCCCCATTTCAGGAGGATCTACAGTCTGCAATGTAGCCACCTGCCTCAGTATCTACTGCAGGCTATTGTCCACTAGTGGTGTTGCTGGGCACTGGCCTATGGGTCTCATGCCCTGAATCCATTGAGCAGTGGCCTGAGCCCAGAGGAGCAGTCCTGGGCTAACAGGGCCCTCGCCAGTCCAGAGCACTGGCGGTCCGCTGCACCCTTGGGCTGGGCCAGTACTATGGTGTGCTGTCGCACAACATCAGCCTGCAAGTGCCCCACCCTGCCCCACTACTGGGAGTGGTGCCCCAGATCTTTTTTCCCCCAGAGTAAAATTCCTTGTACCCAAGGGGAGGGGAACCAAAGCCCACCAACTACTCTGGGTCCCAACCCAGTGACCCTATATATGGTAGCCACTTGCTTTGTTCCCACCGATTCTGCTGTACCTTTTCCTAGGTTACTACCTTGCATCCAGAGCACCCTCTTCATTTTTGTCTCAGGACCTCAGCCTGCAAGTCTCCCCCACTAACCAGGAGCTGTCTTTAGTTCCCCCAGTCCCTGCCTGTACCACTGTCTTGTCTGGGGGCTAGCTACCCTTAGCCCATAAGGTAATCAGTTTTCCATCTTTAAGCTCTAAGGTGTAACTGCCTCTGCTCTGTCCTGCAGCTCTTCTTATATGGACTCCTCACAGTTCCTTTCCTACTGGTTGCTATCCACACAGCCTCTCCAGGACTCCGTTAACCCCTTAACCACCTATGGGGGCAGACATCCCATTACAACCCAACTAAACCTTTGCTGCTCCCGGGTCTGCTGCTATTCTGCAGGACTTCAGAGGTTGATGACTGGCTCCTGCTCTGGCAAGGAGGGATGACTGCCCCTAACCACCCACTATGCCAAGGCCCTTGGGGACTGTTCTCTAATAGCCTACAGAACCACTGCTCTGGCTGCTCATCAGGCTGCCCCTGTGACCAACCACTGCTCAGAGGGGCCAAGGGCACCAGCCACTGCTGGGGCAGCTGATGCGGTTTTCCATGGGGCAGCTCCAGCTGCTCTTGCAGCAGCCAATGCTAGTTCTGGGACCAGCTGCTCAGGTGGCCCTGAGTTGAGCTGCACCAGCGGCTGCAGCTGCGGAAGTCATAGAGGACGTGGGAAGTCACAGCCTCCGTGACATTCAAAACTTCCATGAGAGATTTACAGCAGTGCTCATAAGCCATTCATAACAGGTGTGACAGAGGGGGCAGGGGAGGGGATAGGTGTGGCAATGGGGTAGAGGAACCGAGGGGAGGGTGCACACATGGTAACGGGGTAAGGGACAGCAAGGGTTAAGAGGCAGGTGTGGCAGTGGGGGTAGTGGATAGCAGGAGTAAGGGATAGTGTAGGGGAGAGGACAGGTGTGGCAGAAGGGGCAGGGGAGGGGATAGGTGTGGCAGGGGAGGTAGGGGATAGCAGGGGGTACGGTACAGGTGTGGCAATGGGGAAAGGAATGGCAGTGGTAGGGTACACACGTGGTAGTGGGATGGTGGGGTACAGAAGTGGTGGCAGTGGGGGTAGTCGATAGCAGGAGTAAGGGATAGTGTAGGGGAGAGGACAGGTGTGGCAGAGGGGGCAGGGGAGGGGACAGATGTGGCAATGGGGTAGAGGAACCGAGGGGAGGGTACACACATGGTAACGGGGTAAGGGACAGCAAGGGATAAGAGGCAGGTGTGGCAGTGGGGGTAGAGGACAGCAGGTCAGTTCACTTTGGGAAACATAGCAGGGAGCAGGTCGGGCTGTATGCGTGAGTCGGCAGCAGCACGCGCGGTGCTGCGCGGTGCTATGGATCAATACGGGAAGAACGTGTCACTCGGACTGTTTAGAGACTGACGTGTCCGTCCGAGGGCCCTCAGCCCAGCCCGTGATGGGCGGGGCGTCACGTCGGACAGAGCCAACCCTCGGCCCGCCCAGCGCCCGCTCTCCCTCGCTTTACGGCAGTGTCGTACGGTGCTGTGCTGTACTGTACTGTACTTCGGGGCAACCGGAAGGCAAGTGCATGGTCTGCTGCGCGGTGGGTCCGGCGGGCGGGGTCTCTGGGAGGCAGCTGCCCCGCCGTGCTGGGTTTCCTCATCCTGAAGGCGGGACGCACGGGGGCTGGGCTCTGCCTGCTCTCCCGGGATGGGGGCTTTATTCTGCGCTCGGGGCGGTGGGGGACTCCTGCCCTGTAGCCGCCTTGCTGGTGGGTCGCGCTGACGCCGCAGGGTTCAGGGAAACCTGCGTCGCCGCCTTCCTCCCCGTGCCTCAGTTTCCCCAGCCGTGCAGTGAGGTTGGTGACCTGCGCTGTTGCTCGGCGTCTCGCTTATCCTTTTCCCCGCGCTGGGCAGCGGGGCTCACCCGGCGGTGCGCGGAGGTCTGGGGCGCTGCTCGGTGAGGCTGCCCGTCGCTGGGGGGCGTCGGCACCTGCTCTCGCTCGCTCTTTGACTTTGAGGACCGGGAAGCGGAGCCGGTCTCCTACAGTGTGTTCATAGGCGGAGCCCTGCCCGCTGCTCCGGGCTCAGCCGCCGACCCCGAGCTGTCAGGTTCATGCAGCCTATGCCCGGGCCTTTGCTCTGTGTTTAGCCACACGTGTCCTGAGTTTTCTGTGAGCTTTCCGTACACCCCTGCAAGAGCAGGAGTTTAAAATTTGGCTTCCAGATTGTTTGCTTCCCTTACTGGCATAGTTCTGTCGGGTCAGCTGTATGACAGACACACTGACAGTAGAAAATCATTTCTCCTTATTAAACACAATGTCTTTATTAAAATTAACCATTATGGATTATTGACCATTGAATTTTTAAAAAAATCCAATGGGGTAGCTGTGTTAGATTAGTTTGGCAAAACAAACAAAGAGTCCTGTGGCACTTTTAAAGACAAATAATTCCCCATCTTCAGGCATATGACGATGTGGGGTTTTCTCCCATGAAAGCTCATGCGATAAATACATTTGTTAGTCTTTAAAAATGCCACTAGACTCCTTGTTTGTTTTGCTGAACTAGACTAACTCAGCTACCCCTTTGGAACTTGTCAGTTACGTCAGTTTCACTTTCAAAACTGTGTATGAACACTCTCCAGTTCTTGGTGGTGTTGATGTTGGGGAATATGCAGCTGGAATTTAAAACAAAATAAAGAATAAAAAAACTTGGTTAGGTTTTTTATTAAATTATTGGGTTTATGCCCTGTGTATGTTTGTAGTGGTGTTGGTCCCAGGATATGAAAAAGACAAAGGCCGTGTTTACGCATACAGCTAGCTCTCTCACAGTACCCTGTCTGCTGAACATACTGTATGCCAGTGGTCTTCACCCTGGGCGATACCACCCACTAGTGGATATTTTGTGATTTTTGGTGGGCGCTACAAAAATGAAGGAAGGAGATAATGGCCATGCTCATCTGGTTGTAATTTATAAAAAGCTTGTATGAATAATGAATACATTTTGTTTGAATGGAATTTGTTTGATATCCTATTTAAAATATAAGTTTAAAATTTAAATAAATTGAAAATTATAGTTAATGATTGACAGTACGACAATGTAACAATGAATTTAACGACAGAGGTAATTTATAAAAAGTAACAATTTATGTAGGTGGGCGGTAAATTTACTGCAAATGTGAAAATATTGAAAAACTGGGCGCTGATCCAAAGAAGGTTGAAGACCACTGCGCTATGCTGATGAGAGAGCACTCCCTTGGGCATAAAAATTATATTCCTGTGAGCAGCATAAATTACACACACTATTGCTTATGTTAGTGCTGATATTCACGTTCCTCTCCTTGGGCTGGTGGTGTGCGACCTCATCAGGAGCACTTCCACTGACATGAGGGGCAGTGTGGGTAGTTGAGGCCAGTGTCTCAGCTCCCTGCCTGGAACCCCACAGGCTCCTGAGCTGCCTGTATGCTGCCCCTGCCACTTCCACCCACTACCCTACTGGGAGCCAACCTCAGACTTCACCTCTTCCTGATCCAAGGCGAAGCTGCTAGGGACTTCTTGGCCTTAGGAGTTGGGGTTGCAGCTGTCACTACTTCTCTGCACTCCTTCCTGTGCTGGGAGCCCTGCACAGCTGTGAAATTGACAAGGCTGCCCTGGCTCCCTGGGGGTAGGTGAGAAAGTAAGATGTCTTCTCCCAACAAAGAGCCACAGGAAGACACGTGGCTTTTCTGTTTCCCACTTGGGCTGAGAACTGGTTAGCCATCTCAATTTCTCTGCTGAGTGAAATTGTCAAGGCTGCGCTGCCTGTGGCTGAGAGTATGGGGTCCCGCTTCCTGGACTTCTCACCCTGCTCCTGGCTAGGTGTATTTTGTCATGTATCATTTTTCTCTGTGAATTTATTTGAGAATGTATTGATTGTTTTGTTGCTGCACTGCACTGAATGACACCATATGTTATGAGAGTCATGGTTAGGACCCATGAGAGGTGTTGACCATTGTAGCGGTGGAGATAAGTCTGCAGGTTTTTCATCCCTTATGGCAGGGTTTTTTTGTGGCTTTGAATTGGTCTGTCTTGTAATCTTTCAAGAGTCACGGGTTCTACATGTGCCTGTCACAACATATTGATCAAGTTAAAACATCTGGAGTTGGACCATTTAATGTGAGCTACTACTGTATATGTTTAGCTTTGAAAATGAGACCCTACACTTGTTACCATAGCTATCTTCTTTTACCTTCTTAAGTTTTATATTAAGGGCTAGTAGCAAGTGTTCTTAATTGCTTTGCATGATGAGTTTGTAGTTCCTAGCATAACAAACCAATTAAATGAAATTGAAGTGAGATTAGCTGCTTTCTTCCCATTCTTTTCTGGTTTCAAGAAGTGGTGATATCTTTCTAGAGGAACCTCACTGAATTCTCAACCAGTAGAAGAAGTGAGTCTGTAGCATAGGACCTTAACTGTAGGGAATATGAGGCAACTAAAAATGTTAGATGAAAAAGCCAAGCAGTTTTTCAGAGTTGTTGGACGGACCTCTGGAAGAGCATTAGAGCAGGATACTTGCGTTTTTTGGGAAGTATATATATTTTAGCACTTTCTGTCTGAATCAGTTGAATATTGTCAATTGAACCTCATGTTCTAATAATAAAATTAAACATGGGATTATCTTTCAAGGTATACAACAAATGATGCTGCATATCTGTGTTTAAAATATCTCCGATTTCAGTGCAGAAAAGGGGAATGGACTCTTTCACATCAAACAATTTAGAGGTACAGTGCAGATCGGTTAACACGCGGTTGTAGGGAGACAAGCCATCAGGACCACGTGTAAAACGGACTGTGTGTAAACGGGACAATGCTGAAATCCATACACAGTGCAGAAGGCGCATGTCAACATAGGCTACCCAGCTACCATAACTTGATTTCATTTAGCAAAATTAAATATATACAGTAAATGTTAATTTATAATCTGATTTTTAATATGCAAAATTTTAATATGCAAAAATACGCAAAAATCACAAAAACAGTATAAAATTATTGAAACAAATATAAGAATCAATGTTTATTGAACCGTGAAAACTTTGATAAAAATGTGTGAAAATAATAAACACAGTGAAATCCATTTTGAATATTTATTACCATAGAGGACATATTACATGATTCCACATCAAGTCCAGAGAGTTCATAATCCAAGAGGCGCTTATATAAAGTTTATGTAGTCCGCAGGTTCATCTTGCTGGGATGGAGGTTTTATGAAGTACAAAGTTATTTTCTGCTGTTTCCCAGCCTTGGCTTTCTTTTTCTTCACGAAATCGATCATCCCGCGTAAGTGTAAAATTTGGATAGTTTCCGCATCTTGCTCCTCCATATATTGTGCAAGAGTTTCGGCAGCATTTAGCGCTTCTGAATGGGAAATTTTGGCTTTTTCAACATAATTCTCATCATTGTCATCTACTCCTTCTTCCTGTAATTGTTCCTCATCGCTTTCGCAGTCCGACCCAGTCTCACAACCTGCAATTATTTCTTCTTCTGTCAGATCTTCTGTAGTTGAGCCATTTTCATTTAGTTCTAGCCACTCATTTATGATTTCAGGCCATGTGTTTTAAATTAAAGTCTTTAATAAAGATAAATTTATTTTTCAATTAGTCTTCTTTTGTTTGTGTTTTTGTTAGCAGGATGTCTTCTTCTGTAAACCCTTTGAATTCTGGTTCTGAATCAGTATTGTTTGGGTTTTCAGAGGCAGAACTGTTGACAGAAAAAGCTGGCCTGAGGGCCTTCATCCAGCAATTTTCAATAGATTTTTGTTTTACGCCATCTCAAGCTTTTTTCACCAAATAAAAGAAATAATTTATGTTTAGTTCTTTTAGAAATTCGGAAACACTTGATGACTCGTACGAAATCATTTCTGAAACCAAGGCCTTCTACACACAATCAGTTTATCGCGCATTAAAACTCATTACCGCGCGATAGCAACAACGCCGTACACACGTGCAACAGGGCTGTTGCGCGTTAACTGCCTTGTTGTAGCGCAATACAAAAACCACCTCGACGAGGGTGGTAACAGCTAACGCGGAACAGCTGTTGCGCTTTTGTGCTCGTGTGTACGCTTACCGCGCAATGACTGGCCTCTGGAACTGTCCCAGCATTCCAAAGTCATCCTCTCTGGTCTTCGCCCCACCCGCTCTGTAGCCGTGACGAAACTGTCCCCGCCCTGCCCTGAACTGATTCCCAGGATTTTCAAATTTCTCGTCTGTTTCACTTCCTGCTCTCTTCCTCGTGGAGTGTATTTGTGCTCCGATCATCAGTAGCAATGGCGGCCCGCCGTGGAAGACGCGCACCCCTTTGGAGCATGGCAGAGTGCTGGACCTGATCAGCATCTGGGGAGAGTCCGCTGTGCAGGCGCAGCTACGCGGCAGCAGGAGGAATTATGACACATTTGGCATAATTTCTCGGGCCATGTCAGAGAGAGGGCATGATAGAGACACAGTGCAGTGCAGATCAAAGGTGAAGGAGCTCAGAATAACCTATCACCGAGCGAAGGAGGCAAACCGCCGTTCTGGATCAGCGCCTGCTACATGCAGGTACTACAAGGAAATAGAAGCCATCATCAGTGGGAGCCCAACAACCACTGCCAAGAGTCCCGTGGACACATCAGGCCCCCCTCATCCAGTGATTGCCAGAGCCGAGCAGGATGAGGACGTGATCGAGGAGGAGGAGGAGATGGAGGATGACCTGGAGGAAAGCGCAACCGCATGTAGCCAGGAGCTCTTCAGCAGCCCCGCTGAGACGTTCACCCAAGGATTGAACTGCAGCGTGTCCTCTGAGGCGGCAGAGGGGGGTTCAGGTAAGTTTCTCCTTCATGCAGCTCTGTCTGGCTCCTGCTAAAATATCATTGTCCAGGGCGGGGGTGCTTGCGGGTCCCCGCTGTGCACGCTATTTACTCTGCATTCATTAGAAGTGCATCAACACAAGCAGTGATTGTAAAATAATCATCTGCATTTAGGTCAGTAAAGGTTTCGTCGATGTACCTCCAGAGCCTAATACTCAGGTTAGATGGGAGAGCGTTTGTGTCTACGCTCCCAAAGACGGATACTCTGCCTCCCCAGCTGCAAAGCACAGCCCTGGGAACCATGGCAGCACACAGTGCAACAGCATATGGTCCTGGCTTGCAACCGGCGGCATGTAGGATATGTATTCTAGATGGCAGGGGCACTCTGAGGAGAGAGATATCTGGTTCCATCTGTGTGCCCAGTGCAGATTGTGAGCCCCCAGTAAGCCGTCTATTAGAACGTACCTTGTCTGCTTCAGCGAAGCATAGTGTGTTGACCGCCCTGTACCTTCCAGTGGAATGTGCTACTGGAAGGTTACATTGGTTATCTATGCTATGTGTTAACAATTTCTTTATTGTTATTTTTTTAGTAGATTTGACCTTCACAAGGCCGGTGTCTACCCCAGCTGACCGCATGAGAAACATTTGGCGGCGTGCTCGAAGAAACAGGGAGGATATGTTTCATGAGCTGCTGAAAGCAACACAGGAATCCGCAAGGGAGAATAGAGCCTGGAGAGAGGAATCCCAACAGAGGAGGCAGAAACACAGGGACGAACTGATAAGCGTGATGAAGGAGCAAACAGAACTGCTCAAGAGCATGATTGCTTTGCAGTCCCAGGCGATTAATGTACGGGCTCCACTCCAGACAGTTCAGCCGTGTCTGCCCCGTAGTCCCTCAAAGCATTTCTTTGAAGGCCACCCTTCCCCTCGGTACAGGACAATATCCAGTCCCCCCCCCCAGCTCCTTTTTTGAGACCCAGAGCTACACCAACCTGTAACCCCACCCCCACCTTTTAGGTTTGAATAAAAACAGTAACAAATACTTTGAAGAGTGGGTTTATTTGTACACATTATTGAAAAGCTCATACGGTGCACCTGATGCGTCCTGGAAGTTAACTAGGGGAGGGCATCATTGAAATGCTCCCTGAGTGCCTCCCTTATGCGAGCAGCTTCTCCTTGTGTCACCCTAATACTCCTAGTGGCTGGCTGCTCGTATGCTTCCTCGAGGCGCTGTGCCTCCGTAGCCCACGTAGGGGAAAACTTTTCTCCCCTACTTTCACAAATGTTATGGAGGACACAGCACGACGCAATCACAGCAGGGGTGTTGTCCTCCGCCAAGTCCAGCCTCCCATACAAACAGCGCCAGCGCCCTTTTAAACGACCAAAGGCACACTCCACAGTCATTCTGCAGCGGCTCAATCGGTAATTGAACCACTCCTTGCTGCGATCCAGGTTCCCGGTGTACGGCTTCATGAGCCATGGCATCAGTGGGTATGCTGGGTCTCCGAGGATGACTATGGGCATCTCCACCTCCCCCACTGCAATTTTTTGATCAGGGAAAAAGGTACCCCCTTGTAGCTTCCGGTACAGACCAGTGTTCCTGAAAATGCGGGCATCATGCACCTTTCTCGACCACCCAGCATTGATGTCCGTGAAACGACCCTTGTGATCCACGAGAGCTTGCAGCACCCTGGAGAAGTAGCCCTTCCTGTTTATATCCTCGGTCGCGAGATGGTCTGGAGCCAAAATTGGGATGTGTGTGCCGTCTATTGCTCCCCCACAGTTAGGGAATCCCATGGCAGCAAAGCCGTCCACAATCTCACGAACATTGCCCAATGTCACCGTCCTCCTTAGCAGAACGCGATTGATGGCTTGGCACACTTGTGAGAGGGCTAATCCGACGGTGGACCTCCTGACTCCAAACTGGTTTGCAACCGACTGGTAGCAGTCAGGAGTCGCCATCTTCCAGACAGCAATCGCAACACGCTTTTCCACGGTTAGGGCTGACCTCATGTTGGTGTCTTTCCGTCGCAGGGCAGGGGCCAACTCTGAACACAGTTCCAGAAATGTTGCTTTCCGCATTCGAAAGTTCTGTACCCACTGCTCATCATCCCACAGCTGCATAACAATGCAATCCCACCACTCGGTGCTTGTGTCTCTCTCGACCAGAAACGGCCTTGCACCGTGTGCAGATGATCAGTGAAGGAGCTGAGCAACGCGGTGCTGTTGCTCTGAATGGCATCGATCAGCCCCTGCTCCTCGGTGTCCTTGTCTGACTCAGCGCTCATTGCGTACTGAGCAACAAGCCGAGATGTATTCACAATGTTGAAGGTGACAGTGGAGATCAGAGCAGGATCCATGCTGTCGCTGTTGTGATTGCTTGCAAGTGGTGCGGTGCGTCACTGCACTGTTGAAAATAGGCGCGAGTTGCTATTGGCAATGAGGAAGACGCTAGGGGAACACAAAGCACCACGGGAAACTGAAAGTTTACCCATGGCGCTTTGCGTTCCTTTCCTTCATCCCATGATTCATAGCGCCGATTCAGGGAAAATGGAATGATGGGATAGGTGCCCAGAAGTCATTGCGCTCAACCGCGATAATGCAAGGAATTTTGTTGCGTTGCAAGGAGCGACGTGTGTACGCGTTATCCCGCAATAAAGGTCACGTGACTTTTATAGCGCGATTGCCATGTTGCGCTTTAATCTGATCGTGTGTACATAGCCTTAGTCACCTCGATAATTAGTTTTAAAATTTTGAATAATCCCCTGGTCCAAGGGTTGAATTTTAGATGTTGTGTTGAATGGCAGATATAGCACACTGATTTGTCCATCATTTGAAACCAATAATTCGGAAGGAGGATGGGCCGGACAATTGTCAAGTAGCAGCAGTGCTTTAGGTTCGAGTTTTTTCTTGCCGAGATGTTTACACACAGCTGGAATGAAAGAGTTGTGGAACCATTCTTCAAAAATGCTTCTAGTCATCCAAGCATTTTTACTGCTGGAGTATATGACAGGCAGTTTGGCTTTGTTAAGGTGCTTAAAGCACCGAGGGTTGTTGAACCGACCAATGAGAAGCGGTGTGAGCTTGTGACCGCCTGTCTTGTTCGTACAAAATAAAAGGGTGACCCGGTCTTTTATTTTTTTAAAGCCTGCTGGTTTTTGGGATTCATATTTCGAAGCTAAAGTTCTGTCTGGCAAAAGTTTTGCAAATAAAGTGGTTTCATCAGTTATACATTTGTTCTTCATTATAATTTTCAGTTTCTATTATAGTTTTTAATTTGGCGGGAAACTCATTGGCAGCAGTCTCATTGGCTGATCGGCTTTCTCCAGAAATGCTAACTTGGGAAATACCGTGGCGAGTTTTAAAGCGGCTTATAAAGCCTTTGCTGGCTTGATATGTTTCATCGCCCATTAAAGTTCCAAACTTAGTTGCTTGGGCTTGGAGAATTGGGCCACTTAGCGGCGTTCCGTTAGCTCTGTCTTGGACAAACCATGTGCTCAATGCTTTGTCTACATCAGGCTTTGCCGAATAGCGCACGCGTTTTCGCTCCAGACTAACTTCAGAATCTACGTTTTGTACAAAACTGCGCAGCTTTGTTTCGTTTTTTATCCAACCTCGTAGAGTTGATTCGGCAATCCCAAGATCTCTAGAAATTTTGGCTTGGGTTTCACCATTATGTACCCGATCTATAGCTGCTAATTTTTCTGCAATGGTGTACGAACGCTGACACTTGACTCCTGCCATTATGAACTAAGACCTATGCTAAAATATCTACAGTAGGCTGACTTACGATTTTAGGTCAGTGATTGAGAATGTGCGGTAGTTAGCTCTACAGTGCAGTTTTAGATACTGCGTGTTAATGAGTCCCGCGTGTTAAGTTGGTAGCTTTGGGGGACGTGACGTTAGCGTGTGTTAAACGAATTTGCAGGTAAACCGTTCGTGCGTTAACCGATCTGCACTGTAATGGGAAGCTGACTACTTGTAGGACAACTCTGAACATCTTGCCAGTGCTCTTAGGACAATGTTTATTTCACCTCTCATAAATTCTAAGGAGTCATTCTTGGACTATAGATGCCAGAGTCCATTGTGCATCTAATCTCTTTCTAATTTGCATTGAGTGCTCTGATTACTTATGGACCATTGTGACAGCACAAATTGTTGCCAGAGAAGTGCTTTTCTGAGCTGGTGAACATCTGAAATAGTACATTTCTTGATATTTTATTAAATTGCCTTTAATTAATAAAACATTTGAATTTGGGAAAAGAAATAAAAAGAATAAAGAGCACTTATGGACAGCAAGAAAAATCCACTTGTACAGAACAAATAGGAGACTTTTCCTGGATAAGCGCTAACTGCAGATTTTAAGTTTTCTTTTTAAAAACAATTTATCTCTTATTCTTGAAAAGATTGGCCTTCTGAGGTTAAATTTCTGTTTTTCTACCCATTTATTCTCTTGAAATGCTTTTTAAAATAAAAGTCACTTTCTTTGTTCATCTTACAATATCATCTGAGAGTTTGCAGTGCAAACTTGCGTAAGGTAGAAGTTATTTCAGAGAAATATTGACTTCATTGTTGAGAAGCGCTGTGCAGAGAGCAGGGTGGAGTAGCATTATATTTTGACTTCAATACATGTGTTCTTATTTAAACAATACATTGGCTGATTACCATAGTAAGTTGCTGAGAACAGCTTATTTTATTTCAAGCATTTGGGACTACATTTACCAAGCAATATACCCCAAATGTATGTATGTGTAAAAAGTTTCTGAAATAATAGTGACATTTTGTATGGTAAGTACTGAACGCTATTTAAATGTGAAGATTCTGTGAAGCAATGTAACATGAAAAGCTATAGGACTAATACATCATAGAAGTCTTAAAAAATTTTACAACCCCAGCTTATTTGGCAGATAGTCAGCAATAGAACCAGAAGGAATATTGTAATTGGAAATATGGGGTTAATATCACTGAATAGGAGAGCATTAACTCATAAATACATTTCTTAATAAGCTTTGCCTAGTAAGCACTCCAGAATTAAAGTTTACATGGCGTGCCTCGAAATGCATTTTAGATTTTTGGGATGCATACAATCTATTCAATGTAACAACAAAAATACACTGTTCATATGTAAAACAAGAAAATCTTAAATTACAGTTGTAATATTGAAAGACTACTGTTCTTTTAAGTACTTGCTTAATTGAACCTCCAAATATGATTTGAGTAGCAAAAGGAAATATTAAAAAAAATTGCTGGAAAGTTGCATTATGCTACATAATAGCATAGACATTCTGGTAAATTGACTTTTAGTAGTGATATTTGAGATTTCTGTTAAACTTTTTTTAACCAACATGTTCTTTTTGAACATCAGAATAGCCTTTTACTTCAGAGATATGTATCCCATTACAAAGAAATTTAACGTAACATTTGTTATTGTATAGTGCAAGCTGGTTTGAAATGAGCTATTTGTGTAGTCTGTTCAGTCCCCTTTGAACAGGTATCTCTGTCAATTTGATTTAGTCATTTATTACAGTCTGGTTGGCCAAACTTCTCATAGCATTCCACTACCAGAGCTCACCCATTCTGATTTCTTTTCTGCTAGCCCCTGGCACATGTTTTCAGGTGCAGTGTCTGCAACCTGAAATTCTGTCTTTCACAGTAGATATTCCTTCTTGACTTTCAGCAGTTTAATGCCCTCTTAAGTATACAGTGTAGATGAAGGATGGTCTGGTGGTTGGGATATTAGCTGGAGATGTGGGAGATCCAAGTTCAATTTCCTGCTTTTCCATAGATTTCTTGTATGACCTTGAACAAGTGTCTTGGGCCTAGTCTAAGCTGTGAATTTTAGCTGGCATATTTGTTTTGACTAGGAGTGTGGAGAAAATTAAACCATAGATGACATAGACATAGCTCAGCTATTGTAGATACATGTATGCCAACAGAAGAATGTGTTTCTGTTGGCAGAGCTAATGGGTGTAGCAGACAGAGGAACTCCTGCTTGCTGTTATTGTGTCAACACTAGGGGGCTCTGCCAGCATAGTTATGCTGGAAAAATGTACTCTAGACAAGCCTTTAATCTTTCTGTGCCTCAGTTCTGCAACTGTGACATGGGGATATTACTGCCCTACCTCACTGGGGTGTGGTGAAGATAAATACACTAAAAACTGTGTAGTGGTCAAAAGCTATAGTAATGGGGGCTGAATAAATACCAAAGGTAGATATCTGCTATCTGTTGTGATGCGCTCGCGTGCACACACACAAAATCCTCTGCCCATTTGAAAATTATTATATCTCGTATGGTGAGAGTTTTAAGTTCTTGTTGGAAGTTTTCTAATTTTGAAATAGGCAAGTGTTAAGGAATGAACATCCAGCAGTCAATATAAAATACACTTTGATTCTTATTAGAGGAAGCGACCATCATATTTGAAATCTGCACTTGCATTCCAAAGGGGCATCAATAAATGTCTAACACCCATTTCAAACATTTTATAACTGAAAAATTTTCACTCTGACTCTGAGAGATCACAAGGGGACATTTCTGCCTGAGTGTCTCAACCAATCATAGTAACTCTAGACATTCCCTTTTTCCTGGAATAGCTTTAGTTCCTAAATTTAGTAACTGATCAAAATATAGCCAGATCTTTTATATGAGAAATTATACAGGTATCCTTAAAGCGTTCTCATGAGCACATTGCCAGTAATGTAGGCAAACTGCCCAGGAGGAGTGGGCAGCAGCTGGTGGATTTGTTTCCAGTTAGCATACATTGCAGTGTTTAAAAGAAAGCTGCACTTCCTTTCATTACAAAGACTGAATCAGTGCTAATTTTAAATTGTCTTAAGTATAGTAGAAAATAATGAAATAGGAAGTTGCCTTTTTGCCAGTCGGCTGGAATGTTATGTGCTGAAGGTGCTGTGCAGGCTGCCGGTGCCATAAAAAGAGAGGAGACAAGAGGACTCTAAGTTAATTTTGAAAATCAGCATCTATACAGCACACTTGTAAACATTGTTTAAACTTCTTTCAGATTACCAATTGCATCCGGTAAATAAGTCAATCTGATCAAAGAGCAAGTGCGGAAGTCTTCAGACTTGTTTCATGTCTTCTGTCAAGCAGCACTACCAGCAATTGCTTTGTGACACACTGTCAGAATGGACTTTTTTGTAGCATGTGGCAGTAAAATGGCAATGTTCATTGAGTGATGTCAGAGCCATTTATATTTATTTAAAGCAGGGGTCCTCAAACTACGGCCCGCGGGCCGGATACGGCCCGCCAAGGTTATTTACCCGGCCCCCGCCCCTGCTGCGGCCCGCCCCATGCGTCTGGGGCAGCGGGGTGGCCGCGGCCAGGGCAGGCTGCCGATCTCCCACCCACCGGCCGCCTCGACTTCCCGGCCCAGAGCCGACCCCGCCCCGCTCTGCTGACAGCGTCGGCCTCCCGGCACGGGGCCAGGATCGGTCTCCGTTGCCGGGGTCTGTCTGCCCTGCCGGGGCCGCGTTCGGTCCCCGCCGGTGCTCCCTCCCAGCTGTGCAGGCTGCGGCCGGGCTGGGGAGATTCAAATCTCCCGCCCTGAGCATGCGCAGATACAGCGTGCTCAGGGCGGGAGCAGCCTGGCCGACAAGCAGCTCTGCCGGCCGTCCCTGTAGTTCCCAGCCTCCGGCCAGGTAAGGGGGCGCTGGAGGGAGGCCTGGAGAGGGGTGGGGGTGGGGACAAGGAGACGGGCCGGGTTAGAGGGGTG
>ML685898.1:1886308-1904688 GCA_007922175.1 Pelusios castaneus
GGACTATGGATTTTTCTCGCATTACATCAAGTGAATTGACCTCCCCCCTCCTCTATGTGCTGTTCCCCAGTGTTTTGAATCCTAACACCTACTTTGATTTGCTGTTACAGCCTGACCTGATGCTATGTCATACACTCCCCTGCATTTAATTTCCTCCCACTCTGTAACTTTCCTATCTTCAAAGCGTCTGACGAAGTGGGATTTTCTCCCACGAAAGCTCATGCGATTAATAAATCTGTTAGTCTTTAAAAGTGCCACAAGACTCTGTTGTCTTTCTACAATAGACTTACACGGCTACCCCTTTGGAATTTGATATCTGGTAGTAAATTTCAGCTGGCCTCACCAGTTCAAAGGTCCCCAACTCACTGATGTTCTAACCTGTATCTATGAGATATCATATATCAATAGAAAGCTAATATCAATAGAAAGCTAATACCAAACTGATCATTAATATTATTACTTGGTGTATATATGGAGGACAAAATAACACATTAGAAATTATCAAAGTGTGTCTGTCCAAGCTGGGTTAAAGCTTTTCCAGCTGTGTGTGTGTGTGTGTGTGTGTGATTCTACCATCTTTAAAATATTTCCAAAGTACACTGAGACAATGGGAATGTAATTTACATGGATGATAAATGGGGCCATCAAACCACCAGGGGGAGGAAATGACCTCTCAGCATGATGGCAGAGGAAAGAGATTGAAGGAAACAGATCAGTTTGTGATTTTTAAAAACACCAGCAGGGGAAGAAACCAATGTTGGAACTTCTTTCAGCTCCAGAATCCATGTCTCTTTCCTCATAGCTTAACTGAACTTCTTCTGCCTTTCCCCAGTAATCTTCAGAAGAATCCATTTAAATGTTCACTGGACTATAAAAGAGGGGTAAAGAACCCCAAGTGATCTGTCACCTAAGAAGGCAAGGGAAGCAAACACTGTGACTTTGTAGGAGATACTGATTAGAGGGCAGTAAGTCAATTTCGTGGAAGGTAGATTGATAAAGAAGCTATGTTGATCAAAGGTTTTAGCTTGTTTTGGTCCATCTTAACCTTTAGGAAGTGTTTCACTTTTGTTGGCTCATAAACTTGGCTAGCTTTATCCTTTAAGTGAGTTCAGGTATAAAAATCCATCTTCTTTGGGAATAAACTTGTTTTGCTTTTAATATAAATCCGCACAGTGCTGTGATTGATAAAAGAGAATGTTAATAACAATTAATTTGGCAGGCTGCTGGATATCACATCATTAAAGTGACAAACAAACCTTAATATCTCTCTGAAAGGTCCTGGAGAAGGTTGGACATTGCAGAATACCTGGTTTTGGGAAAATGTGGGACTGAAGGATTTTAGGGTCACCGGTGTAACAAGCAAAAATCAGAGACTAAACTGGGGCACCTTAATGCACAGGCATTCAGTGTATGCTTGTATGGTGGCTGGAAGTGTCCAGTGACGAGATTAGCAGTAGAGCATTTTGAGGCAGTCAGGGTTACAGGGCAGTCAGTGACACAACACTGCCGTATGCTAGTGTGTGGTGCGGTTTTTTGGGAAGCTTCAACAAAAAATGATTTGGTCCATTTGAAAATTCAGATTGGGGGGGGAAAGACGTTGTTTTGCTTCTGTTAACAAACTGGTTGTGAGAATTCATTTTTTGATGCTGTGGCACCTCCTTGCTTTTAAAAAGGCACTTGATATTTGGAAAAGGGTTCACCATGATGTCAGAGATGTGAAAGTTTGGCCAAGTTATAGGCCTTTGAAAAATCTTAATTTGCACCTGCTTGATAGAGATTTAGTAGAGTTCAGCAGCTATGTTCTCTAAAGAGTATATCTACAGTGAGCATGTTCTAGCATGGGGCTGTGTTGCTGAGCAACACATTCCTTCAGGTTGCTTCTGTGAGGCTTGCCAAAGGGACTAAATGGTGGGAGTCAAGACTCTGGATCTTGCACTGAGTGAGAAGCTGGGGTGTGTAAAGTAGGCGTCTAGGACCAGGACCGAGGGTTGGGATGGGAGAAGGAAGGAGGTCAGTTGATGAGCTTGCAATTGGGAGACTGGGACTGGATAGGGAGGGGAAGAAGAACCAGCTTTTCACAGTAGACTTGACTGATTGTATAAAGAACTTGATGTGGCGATTATGCTGATAAGCTTAGTGAGGGAGAATGGTCCTGGGAGGAGAACTTATGGTATCTGTATGTACGGGAGGGATGGGGCAGAGCCTGATTACTGGGAGTTAGGTGAGAATGCAGATGAAACCTTATTTTTGCTTTATGCTTTAAAGCATAAATAAAACCCTTATTTTTGTCCGGTAACAGGGTAGCTTGCCTCTTTAATGAACAGGGCTGGCTGACTCCAAGCCTCGGGCCCTTAATTAAATGCAGCTAAGAAGGAGATAGGTGTTCCTTATAAAGAGCCCGGTGCCATTAAAGGGTGGGGATCAGGAAACGGGCAGTGGAGAGGTCTTGGGGAGAGGCTGGCAAAGTCTCCTGGGAGGGGAGACAGTGGGGACCCTACTGGCGAAAAATGGGCTCCAGAGAGAAAGCCCTGCTTACATTAGAGCCTGGCAAAGTATGCTGAAGAGTTGCCTGGGAATGGTGGCAAATGTACATATTCTTGTATTTAGTAAGAGTCATCTGTGAACATTATTGAAGGTCAGCATGGGCGAGGAGCCTTAGTGTTGGCAGACTGTTGGATGTTCAGTTTGGACTTCGAGGCATTTATCTTTGGACTTGAAAGATATTTGTTTCTTTTAATAAATGTAACTAAACAAAGGTGTTACTGAAAGAGAGACTTCGTGAAGTCCCTATTCGAGATTCTGATGAGGAGAAAAAATGAGGCAGAACACTGGAACGCCAGGTTTCATTGTTAGAGGACATTCCAGGCAGAGTGTTTTATAACAGATCCATTTGAATGATACAGTTTTAATTATCTGGTCACATATATTTTTTTTTTCTTCACCATAAGACCCTGCATTATTTAATGCACAGGATGGATTTGATCTGGGGTGAATCAGGGTTATAATGTCAGCTGTAGGACCCCACCTCATTAGTTGCAGAAGTTGGAAAGTGTGTAGTGAATTGCAGGAAGAGGAAGTATGATCTTATGGCTGTTTGGTTTAGAACGGGTAAGTGTCATCCAAACAAGAAGGGAATAGACTGAACTGATAACTATATTTACAGCTTTGGGCCATTTCAGTGGGTATACATACCACAGAGAAAGTGGATACTTTAGGATGTCATGTGTATGGAATAAAGTAGTTTCATCTGCACTCACTGGAAAAATAATAAGAAGAATACACTAAGAATGGCTAGTACTTACTTTCGGAATCCCATCTTATCTCTGTTAAAATGGCAGATAAAAACTTTATATATAATAAACTTCTGGAATCTATTACAGTTGGATATTTGAGGCAAATAATTTTGGCAAGATTTTAAAGCTTATAAAAAGCTGGTATGAAGAAGCCTAAACTGAAGTAACAGTGGCTGTTGATTTGTCTTTGAATCATAAAGTGATTAGCTGGAGTAGTAAGGAATGTCCTTTCATTTTATGGGATTGCATGATTAGGGCAATTGTTTCATGTCCTACTGAAGCCCTTGGCTTTGGTCACTGTTAGGAATGTAGTAATATGCTAGATAAACACTGATCTATTCTGGTATTTGTTATGATGACAGTCATCCTCTTATCAAAAAGCTATAAACTTGGTAACCCATTACTATTCCCCTTTTGTTTATTCTTTTTTTAAAATGTGGTGTATTAATGTGACTGCTTAATATCTGATGCATCCCACACTCCAGGAAGTACATCTTAAAGAATAAAAGCATAATTCTGTTGGGTTTCTCTCATTTCTTAGATTCTTTCATGTAAGCTGTTTAAAAACAGATGGCGCTGCAAATATTGTGGAAATAGAAAACTTATGTAAGAAATGTAGATTGCTTGGCCATTCTGACTGTAGTGTTTAAGGCATAGGAATTAATTATAGTCTGTAGAAAGCCACTTTTTAAAATAAAATGGCTTGCATTAACCCTTTAGCCATCCAGATTCCTGAATGAGAAGTGCTGTGGAAGTGCAAAGTGTTTTTATTACCAATGCTGAAAAGCCTAATTTGAAAGGGAAATACACTTTGGCTCTTGGTGACAGCATGAATATTTTCATTGTGACTGCATTTATTGTCTTTAATATAAAACTGTTCTCAGAAATTGATGTATAGGGTGGTATTTACAAGAGCTATCTGTATACACGTGCATTGTGATTGGATATATAGTGAGGTTTTTTTTAAGAATCGCATAGTAATTCTAAACAAAATGTAAATTTCTAACATTTATTTTTGATTTATCTATTCTTTTTCAGAATAAAAGGTCAAAATTACATAAACAGTTAATGTCCTCTGAGCTTACATGGAAGAAGATAGTAAAATTTGTTGAAGACAGTTTGAACAAGAAAGAGCAGCAGTCTGTAAATGAAGATTTAAGAACTATATTACAGGCTGCAAAACAAATAGGTAAGTCTTTATTTGTTGGTAGTCTAATAATATCAGCCTGCAAATCAAATTATAAGTAGATGTGCAATCAGGAACGTTGATGTATATGTTCTGTATGCTAGGGGCTGGTCTACACTGGCGTTGAGAGGAGATACACAAGCTACATAATGCATTTATGTTAACATACTTTGGTGTCTTTCCTTCCATCAGTGCAGCCTTACTTTTGGGGAGCTCGACTAATTGAGTCGACTAGAGATCATTTTCCAACCGTCACAGATCCATTTAATCGATGCCACAGCAGCAGTGTAGACGTGCTCTATGTTAGTTCTGCTCTCAAATGCTGCCTTGAAACTCAAGTCAATCTCAGTTACACATTCAGTCTGTTTATACACCCATATCTAAGCTGTTTCCTTGCTGTTGCATGACGCATGAGATTCCTCAAAGGGCTCTCATGGTTTTCCTGCTGGTCCAGGAACCTTTTCCTTCCTGGGACTTTAATTTAGTGTCATCTGGACTGATGAGTCGTCTTTCCCCCCCCCCCCCCCCCGCCCTTTAGAGCCACTGACTATGTTTTATTGTCTTTACTAGAAGAAAGCCACAAAAGAGGCAATCTCATCTGCTAGATTCTCATTGTGTGCCCTCCTTGCACAGTCTTTCGTACAATTGTGAGCCTCAATCCGAAGTTTTTGTTGAAGGTGACTTCCACATCAATTAATTGATTCATCTCTTGGCATTCTTTTCTCTAAACTGCCTTCCATCCCATGTATAATGAAACTTCACATCTTGTATGTTGTGAGAACATTGTTGTTTTAGCAGGTAGGACCAAGCCATTCATGTGTACACTGAGAACCCCCTCATGGCATTTGTTGAAAGGATTAAGGGACAGCCTATATCTCAGCAACTAAATGGGTTTCTGTCAGGATTTATGTTTTGGCTAACATCCAGCTGCATGTGTTAGGGCTCAGATTGCCTCTCTGACCTGATTATGCAACACTCAGTAGCAGAAAGATGTAGAGCAGCAATGTTGAGCTCATTCTATACCCTACCTACTCATTGTACCTTCGGAAGCGGAGAAAAGATGGGAAAGGAAGTATTTTCTTCCTCTAGTTTTAGAACAAATTTCTAAAGGCTTCCTTCTTTTGTAGTAAATATGATCCTTGAATGTAACTTTTAAACTGTAATACCTTGATTTTTTTTCATTTGCTTTGCTGTAAGTTTCTAGTTTGTTGTGAGTTTATGTGAACTATCATTTCTTCTGATTAAGTGGTAAAGAATGAACTTGATATGCCTTCTGTTTTACTCTATTATATCCGTGATGTGCAAGATAACGGTTTTAATTTTGGTAAACTATATTTGCGTGTTTAACATCTTTTAATTAATAGGGATTCTGTAGTGGTATAAGCAGGAGTTCAGCAGTTCCCTGCTAAATTCTGTGCCTCTGCTATAATTTCACTATTTGAATTAGGTAATGAATAAACATTGTTTTTGCAAAAACAGTGGAACAATTTGTTATGAAATTTGTGTTTTATAACTAAATTGTGATTATGTCCTTACACCAGACTTTTTATGAAATGGGAAGGTGTTAGTAATACTTCACATTAATTTCTATGGGTTTTATTATTTTTTACCACCCTAAATGCAAACCTACAAACATAAGCTAAGTTTAAAAAATAAAAAAATTGCCTGAGGTTATATATAAGCCCATTAGTATTATACCACATATACTGTTTTTCTCAGTTTATCCCAAAAACATAGATAGAAAAAAAAAAAAATCAGGATTGCTGCTTAACCCTGAAAATCTTGTATTGATGTCCAAGATCCAGTGTAGTGTAAATTTTTTTTATATGCTGTTCATCAGGACAGTATTTCCCACCTTTGCAAAGGCATATTCATGTCCATTTTTATTGATTCCTCTGTCTAGTGGAATGGTAGGTTTTCTTTTTTGTTTTCTTTGTTTTTTGTTGTTCTTGATAGCACGGAACACTTTGGAATAATGTGTGGCCCCTCCCCTGAGGTATGATTTAAGGGTTTTTTTTTTTGTTTGTTTTTTTTTTTTAATTATTATTATTTTTCTCTCTTTAATGTTTTCTACCACCAATTTTTGGAACAGCTTTTTTCCCCTTCTTGCATTGGTTGGGTCCTGGATTATTAGTGCCTCCGTCTCTCCACATAGTGATACAGAGGGGACAATAAGATAAATAAAACAAACCCTAGCAAAGAAATATCACTTCCAAAATAACAGTATAACAGAACTTCTGAGTGTTCCATACTCATGGAAGCTTAACAAGACAGTGCTTTGTTGACTATTTAACTTCTGTGTTTCCTTTGAACATCCCAAGCCTAATTCTTCTTCAAGACATAGTCTATCATTCATTTTTGTAGACACCCCACTATCCTTCTGGCATATCCTCCCCATTAGCATGGTTTTTGCATCAGAGGCTTTACCCTCATCACAACATCTCAGGACAAAGTTTCTGTACATACACCATATTGTCATCATCACTGCATTCTTTCTTGTATCAGAGCTATACTTGCATCTTATTTGAAAGAAAAAGCTGATTCTCATTCCTTATGTGTAAATAATATTTTGATGCAGGGTTGCGCTATTTTGGTTTCTATATCTTAGTTAAGAAAAAGAAATGCATTAACTTTTAAATCCTCTGAACTACAAACTAATGATGCCAATTCAATTTAAATACAAGCTTCTGCATTTGTAGCATTTAATATGTAATTTCAAAAAACATTTCAATAAAATTCATACTTTTTCCTTAATGGGCCCCTTTCAGAGAGCATTCAGGAACTGGTGATTTATGTATTATGTCTGTTGAAGAGTCTAAGGCTGACTCAGGAGGTAAAAGTTTCTATTTTCATTGCCTATGTAGCTGCCCTGCCTTTCCAATCTCCCTTTTCCTTCCTGAAGGTAGCACACAATGGTGAGAATATATATAATATATGAGAATGAATATATTCTTATATATAATATAAGAATGAATGTAGTCAGGCAAGTCATTTTATATTTCAGTCCATCATTAATCACATACTGAAGGAGATATGCCAATACATTGCTGAATATCTTCCTCACAAAGCAGCTTCAGTGAACATTATACACATTCTAAACATTATAAAACAAATTTAATAGTTACCTTAAATTATTTATTTTAAAGTTTTCATGCTTTGTGTACTTTTGTGGCTAAAAAGGCAACTCAGTAGAAAACTAAAATTTATGCTAACATTGTCAAGCAATGTGGCCTTTTCTATGTTTCTGATAATTGGAACCTACAGAACTGTGTATACAAGGGTCTGCAGCCATGGAGCCACACATGGCTCTTTGAACGCCCCCTTGCAGCTCTGGGCTCCGGGGCCCCCCGTGCCACTGGGGGACCCTGTAGGCGGACTATACTTCAGGTCTGGGCCCCCATCCCTGCCACCAGGTGACCCTTTGGGGGGCTCTCTCCTGGTTCCAGGGCCCTCTGCCACCAGGGGACCCTGTAGGTGGTCTGTACCTCAGCTCCGGGCCTCCATCCTTGCTAACACCTCCATCCCTGAGGGGGGCCCTCTCCAGGTTCTGGGTTCCCTGCCACCGGGGGACTCTCTGAGGGAGCCCGCTCCTGGTTTCGGTCTTTGAGTGGTTGAAATAGCCACCTTTTCTTGATGGTTAAACCTGGCCTAGCAAAGTGTCCCCACAGTCCTTCTAATAAGCCTTTGCCTATGGTTCTGGTTGATGAGAAAATATCACGAAAACATTTCTCTGAACCCAAATAATTTCACATAAAAGAAGGGAGTGAAATGACCTGTAGTGAGCAAAGCCTAAAATCTTGTTTCTCCTGAATATGTTCCTATTAGCATAGGCAGAATAGCTAGAGAGATGTCCTGGAGCTCATCCATTATGATGCAATTGCAAAACTCATCATTACATTCTTACGTGGATCCCGGAAGCTTAACACAGCAGAGCAAAATGATGTCCCTTCACCATTTATCTTTTTGCTAGAACCCAACAAGGTTTGCTTCTAGACAAATTAGGAGCCAGTGGCTTAGTTTATGCAGACATGTAACAGTAAATTAAAATAAATTAGAAACATATTCCCCCATTTTTACAACAGAAATTGAGTAGTGGAACTTATATTAAATCAAGCCATCTTATTAAGTTGAACTTACTTCTATATAGGCAACAAGAATGAACATTAAAGTAATTTAAAAATAGATTATTTAAATCATAGTAATTTCAATTTTGCCTACCTTTAATATATATTACTCAGTTTTGGTCTGATGTTTCCAAAGATGCTGAATACCATTGACTTGAATGTTTCTTAGTACCACTAGCTTCTAAAACTAATGCATTAGTCCCTTGTGGGGAGAGTCAACTTACTGGTAATTACTTTCTTTATATATGATGCAGAATGTTTTAAATCCTGGTTATTCAACTCTATATGCTTCATAACACTTTCTTTGCATGAACAGATGATGACATCACAAAAATTAGTTACATTGGGCAGGTCTACACTACTAACGGTGGTCTAATGTTACGTTATTCAGGTGTAAAAAGACCTCTCCTCCCGATGGATGCAAATTGCAGGGACCTAAGCACTGTCCACACCATTGTTATGTTGTTGGGAGATGCTTTCCTGCTGACATAGCTTCCGCTTCTCATTGAAGTGCAGTAATTATGCCAACAGGAGAGTGCTCTTCTGTTGGTATACAACATCTTCACCAGCTGTGCTCCAGATGCAGCTGTGCCAATGTAAGCACAGCTAGTATAGATCTGCTCTCATCCAAGTTGTGAGGGTTTTTTATCTTGACGTGCAATCCTTTTCTGAGGAGGAAATGAAGTTAAAAGTTGATCTTGTGTGTCCAATATCTCAGCATTAATTTGGTTAAAATCTGCTGGAATTCCTAAGGATACTTTTCACTATTTTGGTGCTGACTAGATTAGCTCAGCATTTAGTGCAGAGAAAAAAACAAGGAGAGATCTATCTTATTCTACCCTACGTACAAAGAAAGGTTCAGGCTGGACTTTTTCTGTACCTGAAATTCAACACCAACTTCTTCAGTTAGGTACAGCTACTATAATTTTTAATTAGTCAATCAACAACATTCAAAGTTGTTTTAGTTCTGGTTGTATATTTCTAACTTGTGCTGTGGGTGACGGCATTATTTGTTTTTATTGTATAATTGTGATAGAAAGAAGCAATTGCTGTATAGCCTATGAATGTAAAACAGTGAAAGTTTTCGAAGATATAGATCAGCCATAATATTGTTGATTTTAAGGAACGTTATTTGTACTTAGGCACAAATGATAACTAAGGGTTTTTTTTAGGTGTTTGTGGATGGATTTTTTTGTCCTTGGATTCCTAGGAGATCTGTGTCTAGTAATAAAGCACTTTAAAAGGATTAAAAGTAGGCAGGGAACATGCCAGTATTGAGTTCACGCATTAGAAATTATATAATTAAATTAGTGTTTTTTATCATTTTGCTTCCTAAAGAGACTAATACATTAAAGCTAAATCAGTACAAAAGAGGATTTTTTTGTGTGATTTGTGTTTGCTCCCAGAATGTCAGTAAGCAAATAAACAAAACTTAGGGATATATAATTAATCATTTCTTCAACATAAATTAGTATATTTACATATGACTTATAAAAAGAGACAAATCAAGAACAAGGCAAATTAAATTGTCAGCAATACCAGAAATCTATAAGAATATCTATCTGCAACAAATAAGTTAAAGATTCTTTCTTGTTATTTAGTTCCCAAAGAAGCTCTTTCTGACCCTGGTTTCTAAATATAAATGGTAAAATTAATATTGTTTTTTATGCTTTTGCTGATTTGAGCACTATAAATTTGTCCATAGACAAAACATCTGTTTCCATTATGAACTAACACAGATTAACACCATTTTGCATTAGTTCTAAAACTGGAATGTATGTATTGTATAGAATACAGTAAATTCCTAGTGCGTGAATTGAGCTAAAGGAGCAGAGAAAAGCTCTAGCTTTATCTTGTGTTCTAAAGTAGAATGATGTGTCAGATTGTGTGATTTGCTGAACATCAAATTTCTCCATTTTTTTATAATGTAAGTTTGTGCAAAGAATATTGATGATGTGAAACATATTTTTAAAGCTCATGTAGAAAGAGGATATACCAAGGTGATTGACATAGAAATATCTAATAAATAAAAGTAAATCTATAAAGAGTAAAAGCTAAATGTTTTATTATTATATCTTTGTAACTATAAAATCCTGCAACAGTTTACTCTCATTTTTTAGTCTTAGTTTCGTGTCACTCTGATTGCACATAACGCAATACTTGGAGTAGCAAATTGAATGTAGTTATGTGATAGGCAGTAAAAGAATTATCCTAGTTGTTAAAATGTAGGTGGTAACATTTCTTTTGTTTTGTGCACAGTGGGAACTGAAAATGGACAAGAAGCAATTGAAAGTGGAGCTGTTTTTCTCTTTAAGATATTTCACACAAAGGAATGTGTTGGTCATGATGAAACAAAGGCAATCAAGCAAGTGTTTGGGCCCTTTCCTTCATCGTCTGCCACTGCTGCCTGTAATGCCACATGTCGGATTGCTTCTTTCTTCACTGAAGAACAGCTTACCACATTGATACAGAAGACTGAAAGGCAAAATGACGATAAAAGAGTGTTCTTTGGTAAAAATATAGTAGTTTCATTTGACATGCATGACTTGGATCACTCTGAAGACCTGCCAATAAATGGTGAGGCTAAAACACAGAAAACTATAAGCTTAGACTACAAGAAATTTCTCAATAACCATTTGGAACACTTCCAGAATTGCTGTGGTGGTGAGAACTCTGATCTCAAGTCGTTGGAGAAAGTGGATGATTCTTTTTTGTGGTGTGAGGTTGGGAAATTTCTAAATGAATCACTAAAAGGAACCCCTGGGGAACCAACAACAGATGATCTCTGCTGCACTTTGTATGAGATGCTTGCATCTAGTAAAAGTGGTGACGAACTTCAGAATGAGGTACAGTAGATATATTAGTAGTAGTATTTATTTAAAGGTTACAGATATCAGGCTTTTCTTTTTTACCTCCTTATTTCAAGTCGCAGCCCCCCCAAAATTGCCTACTTGGCATTAATAGGATACTCTTGAAGGAAAAGGCAGTGACTGTTCTGGTAGCTTTTGAGATTTGGCATATTGATACAGCTGTAAGCACAACTGTCATGGGGGAATAACTGACTTGAGTGATATCAATCTTTGCGTTAATACAAATGAAATCACAATGTCATTATTAAATTAAATCACTATACACGTAATGCTGTGTGATAGCATGGGGTTGGAGAGACATGAACCAGAAGACTGCTGAGCAAGAGGGAGCAGACAAATTCGACTGGTGAAAATAGCTTGTACTCCAATGAATGCTGTGGTGTGGTGTCTGGAGTGAATTTTGAAAAAAGAAAACCACTACTTTTCCCCTTTCCTTTTTCAACATAATTTCTCAACTTTCACTTTTTCAACTAAATCTTTTAGCTTTGTTTAGAAAACTGACATTTCAAACTACATAAAGATCTCTCTGTAGCTTTTCTAAAAGAAGTAGAAACTATGAAGTGGTGTTGCAGAAGTTGCGCTGTAAGTAGGGGTGGACAGCCCAGTAAAAGCTTAAATGCTGTGCAGTCAAGGTGAGTTGAGCACTAACAGCATTTATTATTATTAAAAGTAATAAGTGAAGTGGAGGAGGAGCGGAAAGTGAATGGCCTTCCCATTTAGATAATTGGTTCTGGATACCTATTGTGTACATGACTTTATGCTGCTGAAGGCATGCTCCTGTCTTATTTGTTTTTTAAGTATAGATGAGATGTTGACCAGTTGAACGTTTTAAAGAGACTAATCATGAATGGGTCAGTGAGTCTTATGACTTCCTTTAATAGTTACTTTTTTGCCATATATTTTGATCAGTTCTAAGAACATTCACTACCATGAAGCCTAACCAAGCCAAAATTATATTCAGCATAACCAAATATGTAAAAGATAACATGCATAAACCCCCAAACTGGACATACTTTTGCAAATTGTTTCACACCTTGGCTAGTATAAGGAGACACAATCAATATTTTATTAAAGGTTGCTTGCATCTTGAGAAAGGGAGGAACGTGATGTTCGCCTGTTAAAGTCGATGTCGCTCATTTAGAAATAAGGGAGATAAGGAATATGAATAAACTGGAATACCCATTGTTGGAGGTCTTTAAGAACTGGTTAGACAAACATATGTTGGGATGCTCTAAGTATACGTAGTTCTTCCTCAGCACAGGGGGCTGGAATAGATGATCTTGAGTCTATGAAAGAACATGATGCTTTTTCCTGGAGAGATTAGAATATACCCTATTTTAGTTATGTCCTTAACTGTCACTTAAAAACATCCCAAAAGAAGGACACATTTACTGTCTGTTTCAGCTTGTAACAAGGATTCTCTCGGTACATAACAAATAATTCTGTATTAGATATTATGTCACTTTTATTCTTGGAATACATAAAGAAGTTATTTCCCACTCTGAATAAGTGTAATCCAACTAGATTATATACATTACATTGGAGCAAATAAATGATTAATATATTTTGGATTGTTAAACTTGATAATGACATAATGGATAACAAGCCTATTGTATGAGAACAGAGAACCATTGCTGATAGCATGCCATAGACTAAAGTTCAGCCCTGTCAATGATTTTATCAAGATTTAGTCTATAGTAGTATGTATTCTTAATATCCCCTTCACATACATAGCAGGCGTCATAATGGCTGTTTCAAAACCATTAATTAAATAGAAGTATTTTAACTCACACAATTTTCTTAGGATAACTGGAGAGTGCTTTGCTCCAGTTAGATTTTAAAATAGATATCTTGCAAAATTACTGCTTCCGCACATGACTTATTGAATGTGATTCTCACAGACTGAGTCTCCTTCTCCAGATAATACTTAGAACTGAAAGTAAAATACTGATGCTTTTGAGATTTTGAGGCTAGTCACTTCTATTGTAACACTGTTAACACAGGGGACCATTAGAAAATGATCTGAAAATAAAAAGGTAGTCAAGTACACTTCCTGTAATTGCTTAGAAATTAAATTAAGTGGAATCTAGAATTCTAGAGAAAAATGGAAGGGGCTTATATGAACATACAGTGCAAATTTTTATTAAATTCTGTTTCTCACATTACAGCATGAAAAACAAAATATCTGTACAACTAAAGTTTTAGTCATTCAGTATGACATGTATATTTAGACAAAATGTTAAACATATAAAATGAGTAGGCTGTAATTCACCTATTGTCAGCAACCATTCACAATGCATGATGTTCGCTTATAATTGAATACATGAAATTTACCTTTTACTTTTGCCTGCCTACTATTTCTTCATTGTATATTTATATGTAAATATGTAGTTGAATGCATCAAAGCACATATATGCTTTTAAATCCAAAAACTAAAGTTATCTAATTTGTATCAGGCATATCTGTCATAAATAGACTAATAGAGAAAAACTGGCCCAGTGGAAAGGAAAAACTTTAAAAAGGCGAAATTGATAAGAGGAACTTATTTTGATGGACATCATTAATCAGTCAATAAATAATCAAAGAGTACCTTGATATATTGCCTTTGAAGTTTGAGGTTGCCTAACAGGATCAAAAGAAGGTCAGAGGATATACATGAAGGCATGTTTTGTTGTGTTTTTTAAAAAGTACATTTTCAAGATTTCATTACTGATATTGAATTTGAAGGTCGTAGAGATGGTTGGTGAAGGAAACAGTGCCTGTGGTTGAACTACTAGCCAAGTATGTTCTCAAGCACATAGGGAAGCCCAAAGATTTAGCACCCAAATTCAGAAATTCAAAATGAGGTTATACAGTTGCTTTCAGGCCAGATTAGAGGAAGTAGAGTTAATGATTTTAAGAACACTCTGTTTTGCTTAGTGATAATGGGCACAATCCAGAACTTTTGGAAAGTTATCCAACTTTTGGAAAGTTAGTGATCAACTAAGCCAATTTTGGGGGTAGGTTACTATAGAAAAAGATGAAAAGGCAATACTGCCAAATAAACATTTATTGAGAATTTTCTAGGATCTCATGAAATAAGAGGTTAATCGGGTGCTATCTTGAAAAAAATAAAGCATATCAAAGATAAATCTATTGAAAGATTTAGGAAAATAGAAAGTAAATTTGCAGTTTATCAATCTTTTTTCAGTTTTAAGATGTGATGATGATATATAAAATCCATCAGGGAAACTAAAACAAATATGAGGAGATTTAGATTAAGAAAATGGACACGACTTGAAAAAAAGATCAGTAACCTTCACTTTAATACAAGAAATTCTATACTAAAACACATTTTTGTTGCTATATCTCCCATATTAAAATAAACTTCAAATTAAAGTATATTACCTTGAGTCCCTTGTCTCTTGATATTCTGGACCAACACGATTACAGCAACATAGCATACAAATTAATTGTCCCTTTGTTTCACACAGAATCAAAATTAGCATAAGTTCTTTTTCAAGATCAGGAAACTTGTCAGTTTGGTCACACAGTAAAGAAAATGTAGAGTTGGATTTTAAATACTTTTTAAAAATAAGCTACCTAGACTTAACTTTACTTACAACACATCTAATTAATTATAGTATGCAGAATATAAATAGTCCTCACATTTCAAGTCATCTTAATTAAGTTGTAAAGTGACCTTGGCTTCAGTTTTGTTAAATTGATCTACTAAATTAAGTACGTATAAATAATGAGCATTCATTATACAGAGAAATCATTCATTTAGTTTGCCGCAATAAACAGGAACCTGGCTTGGATGTTTTTCTTAAGAGAAAATAAGTGCAGTCTTAATTTACATGGCCAGATTCTTAATGCTATTTTGTTTTAATAGTGTGAATATTAAAATTCTTCTCTGTTTGGCAAACAAAATTAAGACTAATATAAGAAGTGCTATCTGAGTGACACTGTAGTTCATGAAACTACAATTAAATTTTATTCCCCAAGAAATGATGTTTTAAAAGTTATATTTGCAAGTCAATGGCTAAAATCAGTTTTTTGTGTTCTTGACACTCCGTTGACCCTGTACACACCTGCTCTGTTTCATGTAAAGCAGCACAAATGCAAAAATATTTCATAAAGTAGCATTTTCCCTTCAGAATACAATGGGAGCAAGGACAGACAGACAGATATTTTTACTACTCGTTTCTTGTTCCCTTGTCATTATTGTAATCTACAGAGTCTCTTCTCACCCTAATATATAGCTTTTCTCACATATTTGGTTCATGAAGTAGCCGAAAAGTTACAGTGTGGTAGAGTGACTGCTCTTGAATGGTCCCTTTATAATATGTATGAACTACTTAAACTGAGCATTCTATCTAGTGTGACCAGATAGCAAGTGTGAAAAATCAGGATACGGGGTGGGAGGGTAATAGGTGCCCATATAAGAAGAACCTCTGAATATTGGGACTGTCCCTATAAAATCAGGACATTTGGTCATCCTAAATCTACTCCACTTGCATTTTGTTGTGACGTTGAGAGTGCTTTTCCCAGACCTGAAGAAGAGCTTTGTTGGACTTCAAAGCTTGTCTCTCTTACTCAACACAAGTTAGTCCAGTAAAAGATACAACTGTATCCACTATCTCTCTCTAATAACCTAGGACCTGACATTGTTACAACTATGTTGCATGTAACTGTGTGGATTCACAGGTGATATCTTTATCTTGCCCTAGTGTTTTAAGATCTGATTTTTGGAAGTTGATGAGTATTTCCTGAGAAGTTCTAATTGCTCTTAATTCTCACAGATTTTAAGTGTTCAGTTTAGCACTTCTGAGGCCTCTACTAAAGATTATCGACATGGACAATCTGAATGTTTCATTTGTTTTAAGGCTCTCCCATGCCACTGCATTATAACTAAAGACCTACTTAAAATGCGGGATAATTGTCAAAAAATTGCGAATGGGTTCTGGACAAGCCATGGGAAATTGTGGAAAGTAGGAATGGACTTCATTGTTTGCAGTAATAAAGTCAATTATTACTTTTCTGCATTTTTCCATTGATGGCTACCCAGTGTTGTGAATGAGGACTGCTTTGTCAGTCTCGGGGTGGAAGTCTAACATTGCCGAATCTGCAATATTTCAAGTTAAGTAGGGCCTTAATTATAATATAGTATATAGTATAATAATAATACTTATACAAATAAGTATAATATAGTATATATAAGGCCCATTCTATTACAGTATTTGCCACCAAAGAATATCTGTTATTACTCATTTTTTCCCCCAATATTTGTGCATTTCTGGAACATTATTTTTCAAATGACACCTGTCATGCTCTATCTCTGTGCAAAGATAGACGTATTTTTTTTTCCTTTTGTGAGAGCTTAAGCAAAATATTGTAGCTGCTTTTTACGGAAAACCAGGGAGTAAAAATATTTCTCCTTTTGTTTTAATATATTTTTAAAAAGGAAAAAAGAAAGTGGTAGCTACATTTTTTTTATACGAGTCCCTTAGGATAGTGCCTTAAATTCAGTACAATTTTTGTCAAGATGATTATTAAATGAGTGACTCAGAGAATTTGAACTGGAGTTATTAAAGTATTTCTACTATGATTTTTATCTTGTTTGTAATTTCACTTAGGGGTCTCTTGTGTTTTGGAGGTATAACTTAGGTTGCCCAATGTCTTAAAAATTCACCAAAAATGAATTGTTTTCTTTGTGCAGATAATGCTTTTAGCTTTCCATGCGAACGCTGTAGTGTACAACGTCCTCGGTTCTCAAGTCCTCTGCAAGTTTCCATTAGAATCAGACTACCTTTCTCAGTCTATTTGGAGGGCATCGTTTTTGTTCATTAGTTGTCAGGGTCATGAAGTTCTTCTAAATGGAATATTAAATTCCTGACAATTCTCTACAGGTCCAAGAAAAGGGAATAAACCATGTTTAAACAATGTATATTATTCACATTGTATATTGGTGAAGCATGTAATGTTCATGGTCTGTTACGTCAGATTTTTTTTTTTAATGTACTTGAAAACTGTTGACATGTCCCCCCTCAGTCATCATCTTTCTCCAGACCCATTTCTTGCAGTCTTTCCACTTAGGTCAAGTTTTCTAGACATTTAATTGTTTATTTTGCGCTCATCAGAACTTTCTCCAGTTTGTCCACATCGTTCTTGAAATGTGGCTCCCAGAACTTTGACACAGTACTTCTGTTGAGGCTTTATCAGCATCTAGTAGAGTAGAGTAATTTCTTTTTGTGTGTCTTGCGTCCCACACTTTTGCTAATGCATCCCAGAATAATGTTTTTTTTTTTTTTTTTTGGCAAGTGTTATGCTCTTGAATCATGTTTTGCTTGTGAGTCACTCTGACTACCAGATCCCTTTCCACAATACTCCTTCCTAGGAAGTAATTTTCCATTTTGTATGTGTGCAGTTGATTGTTCCTTTTTAAGTGGAGTACTTTGCATTTGTCCTTTACTGTATTTCATCCTATTTAATTCAGATCATTTCTCCAGTTTGTCCAGATAATTTTGAATTTTAATCCTATCCTCCAAAGCACTTTCAGCCATTCCCAGCTTGGTAATCATCCACAAACTTTGTAAGTGTACACTCTATGCCATTATCTAAATCCATGGATGAAGATATGGAACAGAACCAGGCTCAGGACTGATCCCTGTGCAGCCCACCTCTCCCCCCACCCTGGATCTGCCCTTCTGGCTTGACTATGGACCACTAATAACTACTCTCTGGGAATGGTTTTCCAGCCATTTATGTGCCTGCATTTAGTAGCTCCATCTAGACCATATTTCCCTAGTTTATGAGGGGGTCATGTGAGACAGTATAAAAAGGCTTGCTAAAATCAAGATATACCACGTCTACCTCTTTATCCTAGCCACAAATCTTGTTACCCTGTCAGTTGGTTGGTTTGTTA
>ML685898.1:1905088-1936424 GCA_007922175.1 Pelusios castaneus
AAAGCGTCTGACGAAGTGGGATTTTCTCTCACGAAAGCTCATGCGATAAATAAATCTGTTAGTCTTTAAAAGTGCCACAGGACTCTGTTGTTATTTATTACCAGTTATTCTAGATATTTTGAAATTGATTGCTTGATTTATTTGCTCTATTTTCTTTCTGGGTACTGATGTTAAGCTGACTGAACTATAATTCCCTGGGTTGTCCTTATTTCCCTTTTTTATAGACTGGTACTCTATTTGTCCTCTTCTAGTTCTCTGAAATCTTTCCTGTCTTCCATGTGTTGTTGAAGATAATCACCAATGGCTCAGCTATCTCCTCAGTTAGCTTCTTGAGTATTCTAGGATATATTTAACCTATCTTTGGCAATTTGTAGCCACCTGTTGTCCAAGTAATTTTTAATTTGTTCTTTTCCTATTTTAGTTTTAGTTCAGTGATGCTTATGATGTTAGATGTCCAAAAATTCACCAAACAAGTTAACAAAATTAAACGAAAGTTATTTAGCACTTCTGCCATTTGCTCCTATTGTTTGTAGAATGTTATCCTCTGTTTTTAGCTAGATTAATCTTGTTTTGTGCATTGGCCTTTCTAATTTTATCCCTATATGCTTGTATTGTTAATATTAAGTCTTTGTAATTTGACCTAGTTTCCACTTTTTAAAGGACTCATTTTTTTGAATTTCAGATTACTGAAGATCTCTTGGTTAAGCCTGTTTGTCTAACCCAGTGGTGGGCAAACTTATTAGTCAACTGAGCCAAATATCAACAAAACAGCGATTGAAATTTCTTTTGAGTGCCAAATTTTTTAAACTTAAAATATATAGGAAGGTACATTGTTATTAACTTAATAAGGGTATTCCTAACTATCTCAACATACCTTTCTCAATTCTCGACACTACATCTTCTTTCACTCCACAACGTTTCCCGTATTTGTGTAAAAGACGAAGAGAAAAAGAAAAAAAAGAAAGGAAGGCAGGGAAGAGAAAGGAAAGGAAGGCAGGGAAGAGAAAGGAGGGAAGAGAAGGGAAAGGAGGGCAGAGAGAAAAAGAGAGAAGGAAGAGAGAGAGAGAAAAGGAAGGAAGAGAAAGAAAGAGAGAAGGAAAGAAGAGGAAAGAAGGAAGACAAAGAAGGAAAAAAGAGGAAGGAAGAGAAAGGGAGAGAAAGAAAGGAAGAGAAAGAAAGAAAGGAAGAGAAAGAAGGAAGAGAAGGAATTGAAAGGAAGGAAGGAAGCAAAGAAAGAGAGAAAGAAGGAAAGAAGAAACAGGAAGAGGAAGGAAGGAAGAGGAAAGAAAAAGAAGAAAGAAGAAAGAAAGCAGGCAGGCAAGAAGGCAAAGAAAGCAAGCAGGCAAGAAGGCAAAGAAAGCAAGAAAGCAGGCAGGCAAGAAGGCAAAGAAAGCAAGAAGGCAAAGAAAGCAAGAAAGAAAAGTCAAGGCCCCTGGCGGGGGAGGCTCCGGGAAGCCGCCGGTGGGGCAGAGAAGATCCCAGCCCTGGAGGCTGATCCTGGCCCCGTGCTGGGAGGCCGAGGATTAGCGTGGCCCCGGCCCCGGGAAGGAGGCAGACCGCGGCCACAGCCACCCCCCTGCCCCAGCCGCGTGGGGCAGGCAGGCAGACCCGCGCTCCTGAGCCGAGCCTGCCTGTCCCACCCTGGGGGCGGGGATGGCCAGCCCAGAGGCCGGGCACAGGCCGGGTGTGCCGTGGCAGAGCCACTGCCCCGGGGGTTGGAGGGAGCGGCGGGGGCTGCCGGACTGCGTGGGGGTCCCTTTACTGCTGCGCGGCCGTGCACCCGCGCAGCTTACCGGGAACACTGCCCACCAGTCTCCTTCTCCCCATGTTCCCTCCACCCCTCTCCAGCCCCCACCAGTCTCCTTCTCCCCATGTTCCCTCCACCCCTCTCCAGGCAGCAGCCAGTCTCCTCGCACCCCCCCCCCACCCACTCTCCTCGTCCCCCCACCCCTCTCCAGGCCTCCCTCCAGCCCCCTTACCTGGCCGGAGGCTCGCAGCTGCAGGGACGGCTGGCAGAGCTGCTTCTCGGCCAGGCCGCTCCCACCCTGAGCACGCTCTGTCTGCGCATGCTCAGGGCGGGAGATTTGAATCTCCCCAGCCCGGCCGCAGCAGCAGTCTGCATTTAAAGGGAACAAGGCCCGCACCTGGAAGAGCCAAATTCAAGGGGCTAAAGAGCCGCTTGTGGCTCGTGAGCCGCGGTTTGCCGACCACTGGTCTAACCTGTTCTTAAAAGCCTTCGGTTAGGGAGATTCCACAGCCTTCCAAAGTAATTTGTTGAAGTGTTTACAGTTTTAAAAGCTTTCCCTAATGCCTAACCAAAATCTCCCTTGCTACAGTCTGATCCTCAGTGGTTAAGGACAACGTGTCATATTGTGTATCATGACTGACCTTATGTTTTGCCGAATTTTCAGCCAATGTGAACTGTTTCCATAATTCATTCTTTGGAAAAGTAGTGGGGAACAGTATTTTAAAGAATAGTATTTTTTTCTTGTATTTGTAACTCAAACATTCCAGCATAGTGTTAATGCCGTGGTTCCCAACCTTTTTGGTTCAAGGGCCACAGATGCAATTTTTACAATCCTGAAGGGACACCAGTCTATTTAATTAAAATTGAACTAATTAAATTCAATTTGAATTCCAATTATAATTAATTAATTGAAAATTAATTGATTAACTTCAAATTAATTACATAGACTGTTTTTTAAATTAAAAAAAAAAAAATTAAGATTTTTTTTTTTTTAAGGGGGGGGTGGGGAGGTCCTGCGCTGATGCTCTGGGTCTCTCACAAGCCCGGCCCCGAGTGGATGTAAGCCGTCTCCTCTTTGCTCCTCCATGTGCATTGGGGAGGGCAGTGGCAGGCTCCGCTTAACTTGAACCAGCCCCAGTGCAACACTCTGCGCAACCCAGCTCCAGTCCAGGTTCCTCCTCCCCAGGGTGTCCTGCCCCGCTTGGAGACTGGGATGGGGCGTCCGTAATGGGCCCTCACCTGGAGGCGGATTGCTTGGCCATGGCCTCAACCTGGCTCTCTCCAGTGGGCTCCGCTTCCGGCTCCTCCTGGCTGGCATCTTCCTCCCTCCTCGCCAGGGGCCTCTGCTGCTGCTGCCCGGCCAGAGAGAGCCCAGCGCTGCAGAAGGGAGGGAGGCAGATGGCTGCAGTCCAGGGCCCAGCAAGGGGCAGGGCAAAGAAAAAGCAGTGCGGGCCACGGGTTGGGAACCCCTGTATTAATGCATGAGAATTAGGAAAATTAATAAGAAAACAACCATAGTTAAACTGACTAATCTTATTTTCCAGAGTAAGAAAACTTCAAAAAAGTAATCTGAATACAAAGGATAAACTGTTCGATTTTAATATTATTTAATTTTAATAATTCAGGTTAATTCATAGACTCTAAGGTCAGAAGGGACCAATATGATCATCTAATATTCTAATCTGACCCCATGCACAATGCAGGCCACAGAACCTCACCCACCCACTCCTGAAATAAACTTTAACCTATGACTGAGTTAAGTTATGATTTGAGGACTTTAAACACTTTAAATTACAGAGAATCCACTAGTAAGTGAGGCATGCCCCATGCTACAGAGGGAGGCAACCCTCCCTCTGCCAGATCCCATGCCATTCTGCCCTAGGGGAAAATTCCTTCCCGACCCCAAATATGATGATCAGTTAAACATTAGTACAATAGTTAAAGAGACTTGTTGGGTAAAATCCTGGTCCGACTGAAAGTTTTGTCCCTTAATGTATGAAAGAAAATCTGTATATTGTCAGTGACCATGTAATGTGCTGTGTAAATAAAAGTCAGCTATCTAGTATAGTGAACTACAAGTTTAAAGACTCGGCAAATAATTAACACCAGTACTTTTTTTGTGATGGTACACAGAGGTACTGAGTACCAGCACCTTTCTTTTTTCATAGTGATGTGGCCCTAGGTCCCTGGCTGCTTACTGGCACCCTTAAAAAAACAAAGAAAAAAACAAACAAACAAAAAAACCCAACCTCCCCCCCACAACTCCCTCTCCCACTGATTAACACTTATACTAGATAGGATTGTGTTAACGTAGATATCTATGTGCAAGGTGAATCTTTTATTATAAAATAATTTTTAAAGAAAGCTACATTCTTACTATGTTTTTATGACCTCTCACCCATGGGAGTAACTGTATACCCACATGGATCAGCAGCCTCACTGGGCAATCAGTCTTTATTTAATTCAACCAAATATACAGTGATAATATGGTAGGCTTTAAATAGTGGATGTAAACATTTCTAATAACAGATGCATGAAATATTTAACAGCAAAATTTAAAGGTTAATGTGTATGGAAACATTGTATGAGAAGTTACCACTGCATGGTGGTGTTAACACATGTTCCAAAATGAGGTTGACAAACAAGTCTTTCTGAAACAAAGGAACGTATGCGCTGCTTAATTTCCATTTAAGCAGTAAAAAGTCACAAAGTAAGAGGAAGCTCAAATTGGAGAGGAAAAAGAAGTAAGAAACATTCTTCGTCATAGACTTTTGGTCTCCTGGTATCCAGCTGAAAATGTTTTTCAGAAGAGGGATTGATCCTATAAAAAAGAAGGGGCAAACATCCCTGCCGATTTGCATTCGTGAAACAACAAAGGAAACAATTGTTGGATTCTAGGTGAAGGGGTCCTGACCTAAGAAGTTTGGTCAGTCAGACGGCTAAAAACATGTGTTGAGAAGACTTGGCTTGAATTTAACATAATTTATTAAGTTAGGCACGAGTTGCATTTTATCTTTTTAAAAAATAATTTCTGGCCTTTGTCTCATTACTTATACTCACTTAAAATCTCTTTATAGTTGATAAACATGTTTTGTTTAAATCAGAGCATTTAAAATGAAGTGTTTGGGAAATGCCATTTTTTAGGGTGGCAAGTTGTATGAATATTATTTCCATTAAAGAAACACTGGACTTTAAATAAACTTGTATTGTGGAGAAGGGGTCTGGGCAGTACATACATTTCTAAGGGAAAATCTAAAACTTGGGAGTGTGTGGGGGTCAACCTGTGGCATAACCAATGCTGTTGAGATCCAGAGTGCAATCCACATGTGGTTAGGACGCTACAGTTAAACACAAATGCTCAGGATGTAGCTTACATGCTGAAGGCTCTTTGTGAGCTGCCCAAGTGGGAATGCTTTCAGCAAGGCATAGTAAGGCACAAAGGTCGCAGGGTAAGGGTGGCGCAGCTTCTCATTAGGCTAGATTGTGTTGGGTATAGCACAAAAACATATTGAACGAGAGGGGAAAAATAAGCCGTTAGAGGTTATTGGGGTTAGGGATGTGAATACTGAAGGTTAGAATGGTAAAAAGTGCATGAGATAAACTTGTGTTGCATAAATGTCCTATTTACTTCTCACACCTCATTATGAAGAGACTTTTGTTAAAGATAAGTATTGGAAGGTACCTGAGTGAAGTGATTGATGTCCCTAGGGATTTGAGGTTAAAAAAAAGAGGTAGAATTTGAGGTGAAAAGAAGCCTGATGACTCTTCTGCTACCTTCTAAGTGTGCATTTTAAGAAACTGTAGCACATGCATGTAATATCATATGCTAACATATGACCATTATCAAAATGCAAACATAAAATTCTGATATGATGGACAAAATGGTGTACTTTAAAGGTTGGTAAAACGTTGCTGGAAGCACTTAAAATGGACATGTAAACAGACATGCAGGTACCCTTTTCTTAAATAATACAGCAATTTTATCTAGGCTGAAAACAATCCGAAGTCAAATCAAGTTCTCTATTTAGATGAACATTACCATCTGTAAATAGTGGCATAAGGTGGCAATGAGTAATTAGATTATTAAATACATATGCGAATGAATACTTTTTATACTGACAAACGTAGATTAGTGTTCCATCAGATGGGAGAACCTTTGTCACAAGCTATCTAGTACAGGCAAGCCATTAACAAAACGAATAGATTAACTCCATGTTTCCCATTCATAACAGTAGAGTGAGTTCAAAAAAGGTTTGCTAGGGCTTTGCTGTATGAAATAGAATGTGACAGGGCTAGAATGTGAAATGAAGGGCAGTAAAACCGAAATAATGTATCAAAATGCCCATCTGTCCAGATGGAGAATGGTGAGTAAGTAGAAAGTAATAAGCAATATGTGGCATGTTTAGTGGGGGAGTGACAAATCAACAGACTACAACTTTGGAAAAAAAGGCACACTGAGACAAGGAAAACAGCAATAGACAGAGCAATATGAACTTTGTGTAAATATTGGCCATTTTTGTTAGTCAAGAAAGCATTCACTAAGAACTGTTAACATCTTTTAGATTCTAGGCAAGTTTTTTCTAATAATATAGCCTTGAGTAACTGAGTTCTTAATTCCTAAACAAACAAGTAGTCTAGTGGCATCCTTCTCCATCTTCAAGTGTCTGATGAAGTGGGATTTTCTCCCATGAAAGCTCATGTGATAAATAAATGTGTTAGTCTTTAAAAGGTCCACTAGACTCCTTGTTTGTTTTGCTGAACTAGACTAACACCCTCTTTGGAACTTAATTACTAAAGTTAATGGAAATATGTGCAAACTTCACTTTCTAGAACCCCAGTACATAGTGCAATTGGTCTGAAATATCTTCACTGTGTGGAAATGTGTTTGTCATATTCTAGAGAAGTGATTTTCATACTTGAAGACCTGGAAAGCTTATTGCATTACAGTGTTAGCACTGATTTTAATAATGCCTGAAAAACATTATATTTATGCAACATCATAATGAAAATGCTGCAAAACAATTTCAGGAGGTTATACTTGTCTGAGTGTATAGCCATTAGACCCGTGGATTCAGTCATGAACAAGGGTTTGAAAGAGACACTGGGAATCATACGTTGAGTGTCACTGCCATAGACATCCATGTAAAACCACTTTTATACACTGAATAATTAGTCTTCCTGTGTTCTCTAGAAAAGGAAATTGGCAATTTTGGCAATTGTGTTAGTAATGGTTCCTGTATCTTGTCAAAATATATTAATATAGTACCAAAGAGGGTGTTTCTCTTCTCTCCTCCCCTCCCACCCAGATGTTCAGATTCTGGCTACAGAAAGCAAGTTTGCCATTAGGCCATTTTAATTTGGTATTTTTCTTCCACTGCTGAATCGGGGAAAAAAATAAAAAACTACACAATGCATTTACAGTGTTGTATGTGGTTTAATTGTGGTGGTGGAGGAGAAAAAAAGGAAATACATTTCTGACCCTTCAAGATAATTAACTTTTTTGCTGCATCAGAACATTAGATCACCTTTTTATGTCAACTTGGATAGATATAAATTTTAGTGGACATAAAATACAGCCCTTTATGAAATTACATTCAAGATTTGTCTCAATGATCGCATATGTCAGTGAATTCCACACTATAGCTCTACACTGCATGTTTCTTTTAAAAAGAACCTCAAAAGGTATTTCTTATTTTTTTTGAGTTTCCATGTTGTTGTTAGTTGTGACAAAGTAAAGCATTAGCATTGCTAATACTCAGAATTTTTGAAAACCGTAAATCCTTCTAATGCCTTCTTTTCAACATAAACCTTTCTTTGTAATCTCTTCTCTTCAGAGACCTTCCTAATGTGTATAATTGGCAAAGAACTCCAGAGACAGTTACATCAGGACACTGTGTTAAATAGTTACCTTTGGGGTTTTTTTTGTATCCTTGTTTTAATGCTAATTACTTACTCTTTAAAATTACTTCTGGGTCCTAGGTTGATACTCATTTATACAATTCACAGATCTTTCCTTTGTGAAGATTTTTATTAAATTGAGACACTTCATTTTATGAAAAATTTAGATGATTTTTGCCAGTGACTTTTACTGTGTTTATTCAAGTTAAATTTTACCTACTACTATGTCACCCATATATTTTAAATTCATTTGTTTCTCAAATTTCGGAAGTGTCCTTCAAAATTTTTTTCAACCCAGAGTCTGCTTCATACGTTAAATCGTACATCTTTTCACAACAAATGTTTTCAAATTCCATTCTTAACCATTTAAAAATAGTTTGTAGCTTTCTCAACAATTATGCTTTTTGGCTGAAGCCTAACAATATAGCTATTCTTAAACCAGAGGTGATTTTTATGTGTATAAAGGATTAAGAAAAATAAAAGTTTACTTTGAGTTGGGTGTAGAACAGGGCTAAACAAATCCCAGGTGCCAGGACATCATGACCGTGGTGCCTAGCTGTGCGTGGTACTTCAGGGACGGAATCCTCCCCCCCGGCTCCTAACCCCCCCCCCCCAAACTGCTGGTTTCAGTGGTGCTGCCCCTGCCACCGAAAGCACCCCGACAGCGGGTTTTTTCAGCAATGGGGGACATCTTAGTTTTTTGGCTGGCACTTGAGCATGCTGCCACATTTGTCGAGCCTTGGTGTAGAAATCTAGTGGGGTTTTTTGTTCGTTTTGTTTTTTTTTGTGCCAAAGTAACTGAAAAACAGAAGTGACAAAGAGAAGTGAAAACCTTGGAGCTGGAATATGACTAAGCCTCTGTGAATACTTCTCCCCATTCTAAACTCACATAAAACATTTGTGAACGTGTATTTGTGTACTCCTTGTTTATTGTAGAAAGGAAATGGAATATCATTGGTTTCATTCCACAGCCTGGAAAACGGAAAACCAATTAAATGAGGGTCAGGGGAAGCCTCGAAACCCATGTTAAAATAACATTAAGGTTGAACATACATAAACACACAATTCAGGAAGTTCCAAAAGTAGAGTTAGGGCCATGCAAATGTGTTCTACTGAGAATTTCCTTTGCAGAATCAGGATTTGAACCTGTTTATAATTGCAGCTCACAACTTGCCAGACATTCCAAATATTTTGGATGCTTACTTATTGTAATGTAACTAACAGAGAACTATCAGTGTTTTTTTGTTTTGTTTTTTAAAAATTTAAGACCACTGTCCTAGAACTGATTCCATGCAATGGATCTTTGTGCCAGATTCACAGCCTGAAGCAAATGCCAAAGGAATACAAGTGCCATATTGTGAGACCGATTTCAGCAAAGATCAAACCAGTATATTGACAAAATTATAAAGAAGAACCATGGCTCGGTTTGCAGTTACTGATGTTTTCTTTAAAACGTAACTGAAAGAATCCTTATTTAACTATAGATGTCCTACTGGTTTTTGTCTTATCTGTATGTTTATATTTGCTATGGCAAATAAAATAATTAAAAATATTTTTAAATTGTTAATTAAATCTCCTGATTTAGAGGACAAATGGAGAGAACACAGATTTTTTTTTTCACACTATATAAACCTTATAACTTTTCCTAGACTCTGATTTTAAGACCAGAAAGGGCCATCATGATCATCTAGTCTGTGGCCTGGAATGTGCAGGAGTTCAGAACTTCACCCACCCACTTCTGTAATGGACCCATAATCTTTGGCTGAGGTTACTGCGGCCCTCAGATCATGATTTGAAGACTTCAAATTACAACCAATCCATCATTTAAACTAATTTAAACTTGCAAGTGACCTGCATTGCAGAGGAAGGCAGAACGACTTAGTTTTAAAACATAGGGTTTGTAAGATGGAGGCAGGGAAGGAGAGGATCTGATTCAAAAGAAAATTTGATTATGCAGAGACAACTTACATATACCAGATTTTGATTCATCTGCTAGTTTGATATCAGTACTACAACTGCTTTGAAAAATGCTAACAAAATATAGTTTAATTTGGATCTACAGATTGAGCAAAATCCAGATGTTTTGCAGAAAAAGTTGGAATTCACCAGAGTTCTAGTAAAATTCAGGCAGATTTCCAGTAGAACTCTGCCTGGTTTCCTGCCTCTCATCCTTCCTAGGTATAGGGACTATTGTGAGGCTAATGGATTCTAGGGCTTCCAGTGTCCACTTATCTGGAGCAGCCTGCCATATAGACTGCCTTTGAGTTGGGGAACCTAGCACTCCCAGCGGATGGAACAGCTCATTCTAGAGACTGCCCCAGAGTCAAGATACCATTCTCTTTTGGAGAGAATTTTGAAAAGATTTGCATTTTGTTCCTATTCAGAACAAAACCAAACATCAAATTATCACAGCAAAATGTAATTATCTTTCCTCACCCCTCTCTAATAAATGTTTGACTTATTTAAATAAATATTTAAACTATTTAAATGTTTCTCGGCATTTGCATTTCACTGTGGAACCATTTAAAATAAGTGTTCAGCTGTAGTCAGCCAAATCTCTGTGTTAAATTTGTCTTTAGCAATAGTTGCTAATGCTATTAATTTTGTAATGCTTTTTCTTGTCAAGGTGAACGGCTGCATTTGTGTGTTTCTGGAAGAAAATATGCCTACTGTAGCTGTTTCTAAATTTACTTATCCCAGGATAATAACAATTATTATTATGGATGATGGATTCCGACTACTATCAGAAACTTACTTTCATGTTTAATGGATGTTTTGCAAGAACAGTAACTTGTTTTTATAGCTAACTAAACATTTGTCCACACCACAAAATGAAATTGGCATCTGTCTCCTAGTAACAAAGTGTTTGATATCCCTAGTGTTTTTTTTGGTTTTTGGTGGGGATCTGGAATTTGTATTGCATTATACTGATTCAGACATCTGTGCAGAAACTTAACAAATAATCACTTAATAGTGCCAGATTAGGCAGCAGTTTATGTAGGAACTGCACCTGCTCTTTCTGCTAGGAAAAATGGCAAGTGTGATGGCTAGCTAATTTTAGAGGTTTTTTCAATGCTCATCAAGAGCTGATCCTTAGGATACTACTGGGGATATTTCATGATAGAATAATGAGTCACATCACTGACAACAGAACAACTTTTCCTTCTGTTTAAGTAGGTCTTTAGGGCTTCCTTTCTAAAAATGTCCTTGGCTCTTTGACACTTTGCTTTTACAGCTGTTGTTGACAGCTTTCAAAATCCTATGGCTTTTAGGCTCGACTTGCTGGCGGGTTTATTTTGTATATATGTTTTTATTTCTAGTACACATATTCAGATATCTAATTTGTTTTATTGGTTAGTAGTTAATGTTAGAAGATTGTGTCCCTTTGTTTATCTTCAACAAGAATTCTAAGAAATATGACTTTCTGTAGTCTTTCATGGATCTATTAGATAGTATCTTATTTTCAAACATGGCAAGATATTTTCATGCGGATCTGTTGAAGCTGGAGACCCTATTGAAACAAATCTTTTACAATTGTTCTGTGATACATTATGCCATTCGGTAACTATTAGAAGGACATTGAAAAAGGTACCTTATCTAGGGCAAAAGATAGTAGGAAATCAAATAGATTGCTTATTTCTTTCTATCTAGCTTTGATAGTCTCTCATATAAAAGTATTTGTTGTACTGTAAATCAGAACAGTCTCTATCCAGTTTTTCTATATGATTTATTTATGGTGCTTTCAGTTAAACTGAGGGAAAGTCTCTAAAGCTGATATATGTAAGGTAGCCTACAGAATGTAACTTTGTCTAAATCATTTAAGAAATGTCATCACTGTTCTTTTAGCCATTTTGTCATCCATCAAATTGCAAAGTATTCCTTAAGTTGTTCCTTGTTCTTTTTTATTTACGTTCTCTATTTGACATACAATACTATTCTATGATAGGGCTAGAAAGTTACACCCGACCCCCTATATCTTTCCCTCCATTTAAAATTACTTATATTTTTTGGGTGAGGGCATTATGTGCTTTGTAAATTATATGATCTGTGGATATGGAAATATTGACCCAGCTGGGGCAGAAGCCCATAGGGGGAAATGTTCAAAAAGAGAAAGTGATTCTTAATAGACTGATTAAGAAATACTGCTGTCAGTTGTTGAGATTTCATAATCAAGCTCTGCTAGAGATACCAACATACATATTCTCTGATAACTTTTTTATTTTTATTTTTGTTTTTTAATCAGGTAGTGGTCTTTTACAGCTCATCAAATCTAAAATTTAGACTAGTTCTGGGTTAGGGTCATCATATTATTTTCCTTACATAGGAGTAAGTCATGAATTGTATTCTTTCCTGCATACCAAGTTGTACTCAGTATTGACTTTTCTAATGCAAAATATCCCCTTGGTATCTCTGGTTTGGTTTGGTCACAACAGCTTACATGTAATGCCTCAAATATTTTCCTGTCTGCTGTGATGCTTCATGAGCCTGACCCAAAGCCTATTAGACTCCTATAAACTTCATTGGGCTCTGCCCAACAAAAGTATCAGATTTTTCCATATTGCATTCAAGATATCACTCAGACCAGCATGCACAATAGCAGATTTATTATTACAAAAAAATCACTCTTAGCCTGAACAACCTGCCATCTTGATCTTGTTGAGACTGTACAGTTAAAAATGAGTTAGAAGTCCACCCAATTTAGGCTTAAATTTTACCTTTATTTATAAAATTTTCTGACAAAATCATCACTATCTGAACATATATACTTATGATGCATGATAAACAGATGAAATGTAATAGGTAGGGGCCCAAGTTACCACATTCCAAGATACCAGGAAGTTATCTTGTGCTTTGGTAGTCATCACTGCCTTCAATACCTTGTCTTTTGGTTTTGTTTCTTCTGTTTCTCATCACAGCTGAATGGAGGACACCCAAGTTTGATTTTTGGGACCATAATAGGAAAAAATGTGCAGTGGATATTATGTTTAACATAATTTGTGTTGAATTTTATTCATTCTTTCCTATCTAGGGTATTTAACACACAAATTAAGCAGGATTAGACTAACTTTAATTAACTATTGTTAAGAAAAGGTGTAGGAAAATTTATGAGATGAAGGTGGTGACAGCCCTTACTTAAGGTTAGCATTGCGGCTTATTTTCATGAATAGGAAGTTTGACAGACAGAATCTACTTTTACAGAATAACTATAGTGGGAAAAGTATTGGCAATTTTAAAAAAGGTGATAAAAAATTTAAAAAATACTCAGAAAAGGTGTGGTGACGTTAGATACGGACAGGAAAATGTGTTATGGTTTAATGGCTTAAAGGATTGAGTTTTTATAATTTTTAGATAATTTGTTATTTGAATGATAAAATGTTAATCTGTAGTTATAAAGATTTATCTTTTAGGACCACCTCTTGTTGGGGGGATCTATGCAGGTAGGAATTGAGCTGAAGCTGTGTGCAGAAAACTAGACTATGCCACATAGGGAAAAAACATTGTAAAATAAGGGTGTTCCCCCTCCCCCCCCGTGGCAAAACAAAAGGATGTCAAAGCTTTATTACCCTTTACTTCATTGACAACTGTTTCACAATTGACCAAGTTCATTTTACACAAATCAAATTTTGATTAACTTTAGTTTTAGTGCTGTTTATTGGCATAGTTTGTTTACTTATGGTAATGGAAGCAGCACGTGTAATGTACAAGCAAATGCTTTAATTTTGCATAGAGAACAATATGTATCTTACAAATTTGACAAAATCCGGGCTCCTAGTCATCATAGCGACCGGGGTTTGTAGCCTAGCTCCACTGGGGAAATGAAGCAGAGGAGTGCCCTCTGGTGACCAAAAAATAAAACTGCTGATGCCTGGCTGGGAGCCAATTTTGTCAAGACCTGAATTTAGGAGAGTACTCATTGGTAATCACTGCAGCTCCAGTCCCTCAATGCTCAGCCGTGCAACTGAGTACGTTGAAGACGGGCATTTTTGATTTTCCTGGTGCTCAGTTTAACCACCCTCTTGGAGTATGTTAACACTGCAGTTAAAAATTCATGGCAGGCTTGTGCCAGCTGACTCAAGTTTGCAGGGCTCCAACTAAGGGGCTATGTATTTGTGATGTAGATGTTCAGACTCTAGAACCTGTTAGGCAGGAGTGTCAACAGCCCAAGCTCAAATGTCTATAGTTCAGTTATACAGCCCCTTAGCATGTGTCCCAAAAGCCCAAGTCAGCTGACATGGGATGTCTAATTGCAATGTAGTTTCAGGTGATGAGATACTCTGGTCATCGGGAATGGACTTTGTATAAAACATCAATAGAAAGTCTTTCAACCCTTTATCCCACACAGGATAATGCAGGGATGTGGTTAGAGCTCAGTTAGAACACCTAAAAATTCTTATAGTTAGGATTCCAAAGTCTCCTCCTTTTTCTTGAAGTCAAATGACTCCAAAATAATTTGTCATAATTCTTTATTCTTAACTGACATCTTCAGTCAAAGCTTGAATGATAGTACAAGCAGAAGACCTCAAAAGAGCCAAAGAGAAAAATGCCTTGACTTTCTCTAAAGAAGAAAGGAAAGAAACTTCTGACTCGATGAACTGTTTGGAAGAGGAAGAAATCAAGAGCAGGTTTTGAATATTTTGCAACTATGCTGAAGAGGATGATTAAATACTTTGGATATTCATTTTAATGTCAGCAACTAGAAGGACAAGAAAGGTGTTATGGTTTTTTTTGGTTTTAAATCACTATTGGAAAAAAATTTCCTTTGGTAAGGAAGATGGAGCTGTGCTTCCAACTTAATTTTGGTCCTAGAGGTTATTGGGCCCTAGAATGGGATTGCCCCAGAAATAATTGATTGAATAAGCAGACACCAAAATGGAGAGTTCCACCTAAAGAAAAGATGAAATCCTGAATGCAACCCAAAGAGAATCATCATCAACCTCCATCACACCAATTATTCTGATATAACCTGATAACAGGTCTTTATAAAAAAAAAAAAAAAAGATTTGAAATATTTTCTACAAAGGAGTCACCTTAGTAGTCTGATTTGTGACAGGAACTGTTGTGTTTTGAGGTAATGATACAATTAGTACTTTTATTGCATTGATAGGTCAGGAATTAGCCATATATATGAGTTAGTGATCTGCATTTTGAAACTGTGGTTTTTTTTTAGGTTTCAAGCAAAACTTATATATGGAATTATGAATAAGATGTTTATTTTCACTTAGAATTGATTTTTTGTCTGGAGAATGCAAAGTGATTTTCCTTCCATGGAGGGAAGGGAAGGGAAGGGGAAAGGAATATACTTTATTTAGTAAACACAAAACATGTTACAGGTTTTGAACATTGTCAAATGAAAACAGTTGTTGAGGCCACTGGCTGAAAATTAGGTGTGATCCGTTTTGGACAGAATTACTTTTGTTTGTCTCCAACAAATACCCTGCTACACAGGCCAAAATTAGTATAGATTCTTAATTTATAAACTCTCATACTAATTTGGGAAAAAATGTTTTAATGAAATGATCTTTTTGTTTTCTATTTTTCCTTAGTTATTCGAGCTGTTAGGACCTGAGGGCTTTGAACTTATAGAGAAACTCCTACACAATAGGTCTATGATTGTGGAGAGAGCTCTGTTCTGGCCAAATGAACATAAGCTACAGACTCTACAAGGTAAGAAATGGTTGACTGTTTTCAAAACTGATAGAAGCAGTGTTCTTGAATAACTGGGTTAGGTACTTCAAACAAGATTTCTTTATCCCATTAATAAAGTTTTCACTATATGTATATATGGGAAAAGGAAGCATGATTTCTTTGCCCCTAAATAAATTAGAATTAAAAAACAAAACAAAACAAATGATTGTCTTTATCTTTTTAACTCTCTGATGCTTTTTTTTTTAAAAAAAAACCCGTAAAATTTGTTTTTCTCCTCCTTCACCAAATTGCCATGCAGCTGAATTGATGTTTGGTTATTTTTCATGTAGCTTACCTTTTGCTTTCATTCCATGCTCCTGTTGGTCAATACAAGTCAAAGGACAGTAGAACTCTGAATTGATAGCTACCTTTTAAAAGAATGAGGGAGGAAAGAAAGTCGGTGGTATGCAGAAATTTAGTTTTATAAAGCATATTGCCTTGCATTTTAAATAATTTTAAATAAGTGTTATAAAGTTTTTTAAAAAAAAAAGTAGAAAAAAAAGTCCAAACACTCTCGAATGACAATAATCCAGGCTATGACTCTGACTTCACCCAAAGCATCATGGGACAATTATGCTAGAAATGACAGAGGAGCCAGAGCCAGATGCTTCCTCTAGAAGTTACCCCGTGTGTATGGAAATTCCAAGCCACCGCTTTACCTATCCTCTTTCACATCCTTCCTGAAGACTCACCTCCATTGAAATGAGTACAGAAAATTACCATCTGGTAATGGCTTAGCAGTTGGCATGCTTTGATTGCTAATTGACTAGGAACTGTGCACACAGCTATGCTGTGCTAAAACATTTTATTATTTTTGTTACCTTCTCTTCCGCCCTCTCCCCTTGTTTCTCATCCACATGTTGTCTTTTTTTTTTTTTTAAATTGTAAACTCTATGGAAAGGAAACATTAATTTTATGCATGTCTGTGTAACCTTCAGGTGGGCTAGAGTTTACTTCATTTCCCCTTTCTAGTGCCTTTAAAAAAAAAAAAAAAGAAAAGAAACCCTAACTGCTATGGAGAAGCAGTTGGAGACTCAGGATTCAGTCTTTAACCACAGCACAGATTGCTCAGAATTACCCTCCCCACATTCAAGTGCTATTAAGATCAAAAGTAATTTACTTTATTAAGTACTAACTTCATAAATCATAGGATAAAGAAACATAATTATAACTACTATGTATTTATAGCATAAAGTGGCTATTTTGTAAATCCACATTCACCATTTTCACAACTTTCTTTCCCACAGCACACATAAGAAAAACAAAATGAATTTAAACAGAGCAGTCCCCATAGAAGTACTGTGAGATGAAATTTAAGAGTTCCCAAAGTTTAGGTGGAGTTCACCTGAATCTCAGTTATAGTCTCTGTTTATCAAGTCCGAAGGCTTGAGTTGAAAGAAGCAGCTAGCCTTTTCCTTGTTAGCAGAAATCCATACAGACTCTTCTTGCTTTGCTGGAACCAGCACCATCCAGTCAGCTTACTGATTAACCAGCACTTAGTCACATAAATATATGAAGAAACTGTGCTGCAAAATGCTCCAGAATAGTGGGGGGGGGGGGGGGGGTTGTCTGCTCCTGGCTCAGCTTCTCCCTGTTGCACACTGAGCACATGGGCTCTTCTTCATGCAACTGCCCTGACTGCTGCTCTCATGGTGGTGTCTGACCACCACAGCAGCCGGAAACCTTGTGGAACATGCTCATTGCTCAAAGCTACCAAACCCACGAAAGCTCATGCAATTAATAAATCTGTTAGTCTTTAAAAGTGCCACAAGACTCTGTTGTCTTTCTACAGTAGACTAACACGGCTACCCCTTTGGAATTTGAGCCCCAATAGGTCTCTAAAGAGAGACCCTTCATTAGGCATATGGGTTACATCTGCACGGTGTATGGGAGAAGGGGGCCCATGCTGCTTTTAAGGCCTTCAGATCCCATGACAATTGAAAGTTAAATGAGTGTGCTGCTCAGCTGAGAACCCAACAAGTGGTCTGCTGGTCAAAGATCTGGGAGCAGGGAGAGATACCTCTGGTGGAAAAAGGTACAATGAGCTGCATTATGAACTGAACAAACAGTGGAGACTACCAGTTCTCTTGCAAAACCTACATTCGGCACTTCTGTCTGGCCACCAGGAGTAGCTTATGGTTAGTTTGGCGAGAGAGAAGCTGCTTCTTGCTCACTACCTATATCAGTTCACTTTTGGCTAGGTTAATTACAGCAGTAGGAATCAGTACTTGTTTGACTGTACAGTGGACTGCATTAATAAATATGTGTCCAAAGTCTCCATCCAGAGATCTGATATTTCAGGAGCAGCCAAGAAATTTAAACTGAAAGACTTTTGCAAAGTGATCTGATGGTTGGAGAAGGTGTTTTCACTTCTCCTTCATAATGGGAAACTCATGAATAGGATCATCATGATTAACTGATCCAGAAGTGGTCTTCACGTTTACGAACCCTAAATGGAAAGTTTGCTATCCTGTACAACTTGTGGCTGAGAGTAGTAGGTTGCAGGGGAGGTGGAAGTTAGAGAAGAGTGGCCTTGTGTTACAATGTATGTCATCCTCTTGAACTTGGGGACCCATGTGGACGCTCAGATGGTCAGGGGATACTGTATTTTTTCGCAGTCTTCAGTCTTTAGGTTGCTAGCCAGGTTGGATTGCCAGTTAACTTGATTGTCTCCCAACACACAAATTGCAAATAGCCAGCCACAAGGAATTTTTTTGGCAGTAGAGTTGGCCCATAGGGCACATGTGAATAGCTTATGGCAGCAAGCCTCTCATTCTGGGTTGACTGAATAGGGTTTGCAAGGTTTGCCCTATTGCACTAAAAATAGCTGTGCAGATGTTGCAGCTTGGGATGTAGTTCAGGCTCTGAAGTGTAAGGAAGCAGGTGGGCTTCTGAGCCAAAGCTCCAACCTTATCCTTAACTTTGAAGTGCTGTCTACACCGCTAATTTTAGCATGGGAGTGCAAGCCCTGGGAGCCCAAGTCTGTCAATGTGGGCTGTGAAGCTCGCTGCTCTGGGCTGTGTAAAAATACTCAGACATCTGCAGACTGTACCTTCTTGATCTTCATGGAGAAAACAGCAGCAGTTGGTGGAGCATATGAGATGGGCCCACAAAAGTGGTCTACAGTTTTCAATGTTGATATTAATTCTCAGAATATTAAACATGGTTCAGCATAGAGAGCAACTTTGGATAAATATGGCATCACAATTGTGTTCAGAAACTATTATTTTTGGATGCGGTATACATTAAAATTGCTTTAACTGCTACTGAAACATAGCTGTGTAGTATGAGTGCAGTGTGCAGTAATGGAATGTGACAGTGAAGAGTGAACTGTCCTGAGTTTTGCAAATGCATCCTGGGAATTTCAGCCTTAGATATGCTCCCAGGACTGCTTAGCATTCAGTGGAAATTAGCATCACTATGTTATGCTTATTGTGCAGTTTGGTTCAGTTCTCTTTCTAACAATGTTTCTAAGTGAAAGTATCTGTTGAGGAGCTGAAGTAGCAATTGGTCTATACTTATTCTATATAATATTTTAATTATAGAGTGCAGAGGAAAAGATTGATTAGAAGGCTTAGGGCTTGTTTACATTGGCACTTATGCCAGCAAAATTTTTGTTGCTTTTGGTTGTGAAAAAAACACCCCGCAGATCCACAGAAGTTTTTCCAGCGTAAGTGACGGTGTAGACAAGCCCTTAGAAACTTGGTTCAGTAGACTGTGAATTAAACTTCATTAGAGGAGAATGGGGCAATGGATCACTAATTTACAGCAGATGAGGGAGTTACAAAAAGGTAGCTAAAGCCAATGATAGTGCCTTAACAAGACCGGCTGGTGCAGTAAGTGAATTTCTAAAGGTATAAAAAGATCTGCATTGCATTATTCTTAAATAACATTTGATTGAACTGCTGTTTGTGAAAGTAATTTTCTGCTAGTCGATGTTAGCAATTAATCTGAACCTATCTATGTGGCTGTTCATTCAGGTGCTTGTGATTTCAGAACTGAATGCCTTACACTGCAGTCCTGTTAAGACATTCTTTCTTGGATTTCATGGCTTCTCTAATATTTCAGCTTTTGTGCTTTTAATTCTAATTTTATTTTTTTTGTCCTGTCTTCCTTATGTTGTAGATGTTGGTTGCTTAAAATAATATTGTCTTTCTACTGAAGATATTTTATACATTCCACATCTCACATTTGTTTCTGAGCGCACGTCCGTAAAGATATATTTTTTTAAATCCTACTTTTGAGCTAATGATATTGAATGTATGGTTTCTTCACAGTAAGAGAACTTTCTTTCAAGTCAATGACATTAGAAAGCTGACCTATTTTTTCTGAAAGTAAAGATGCTCAGTAAAAATTTCAATAAATTAATAAATTGCTTCTCCTGCCCTCTTCCCTCAGTTTACCACAATGATGTTTTTCAAATATTGGCTACAGTTTTATATCTGCAGAATTTAAAATTTGGGAGTCAATAATAAGTTGAAATAATTGTTCTTCAATCTGCAAATTCAAATAATCCATATCTTCAGGAAGCATGGGGAATTGTAGTTATATTCACTTATTTCAGACCTAATTTACCAAAGATTTTCTTTTTAAAAGTTGTTTTTTAAATTAAAAGAATTCTAGTAGGACATTAACAATTTTGGTTATATGAAAAAGCAATCATTGAAGAAGTGGAATCCAGTCTCTAGATCACTAAGCACTTGAAATGGATAGATTTTCCAGTCCAGGTATGCCAAATAATTACAGACATTTATTTAAGTCTGTTGATGTCTAAACACTTTTTTTTACAGAAAAACAACTGTGTTTAAATCAAGATGAGTATATATTTTAATTGTGTCTGATTTTTTTTTTTTTCAGTCAGTGTGGCCTAATGGGTATTGTACTGGAATGTGACATAGGGTACCTGGGTTCTGTTCTTGACTCTGCCACTGACCAGCCGTTTGACATGACTTGTGAGAAGTGACCTTTCTGTGTGACAGTTTCCCTATATGTAACAGAGAGTAATAATATTGACCTACTTTGTATAAGGAGGTCTAAGAGTGAGATGGTTTTATTGACAATAGCCAGAATTTTCAAACCTAGAGCCTACTTTTAGGCACTCGAAACTAATGTTTAGGCATGTAAATGAGTCTGAGTTTTTTATAGATGTGCTGAGCACATCTTATTGAAAATCTTATTGAAGTCACTGTATACTGCAGGTGTTCTGGCAATATTCATTACAGCAGGGGCAACATTTTCAAAAGTAAGTGCCTACAGTTATGCCAACTCCATATTTAAGAGTTATAAGTAAGTAGGTTGATTTTCAAATGTACTAACCGTATACTTCCATTCTCTCTAAAACGATGTAGTCTATCATCAGGGCTTGCCCAAAGTTTTTGGCATCCCAGGCGAACCATGACTTTGGTGATCCCTTTCCCCCCCTTCAATATAGAGAAAAATGAGAAAGTCGAGAATGAACATATTAATATATATTTTTTTAAAAAGAGAAAAACATTCGCTTCTGTCTAATTTGGTGCCCCTTAAAGCCTTGTGTCCTAGGCGACCACCTATTCTGCATATATGGTTGAGCCAGCCCGGATTCTATCCACTCTGCAGTCTTTAAAATCAGGTCACTTACTTAGTTGCTTAAATGTAGACTTAGAAATCTAAATTGTAGGCTCTCATTTGGAAAATCATGGCCCAAAATATGTAAAAGCCAAACTGTAGGAACCTAGATTTGAGAACTCTGACCTGCATATGTCACAAAATAAGCCCCAGATTTGTATGCTATGAACATTATAAATCTAGTGTTTTTCTTAGTGCTGACCTATGCAACCTGATATCTGTGTTTGAAGAAACAGCATGTTTTGTAGCGTATGCACACAAACTATTTAAGAATGCTTTGGTCCTTCTCTTTATGATTCCTATCCACAGCTAACTGTCTCCTTTCCAATGTGACACAAGTGGAGTATCTTTACATATTTTAGAATAGAGAATGCCTGATATGATTTATTTGCATACTACCAAAGTGTGCATGGTGCTTTACAGACAAGTAAAATAACAGGTTTCTTCCCTGGGGAATTTGTACTGAATTAAACTTAATACAGTGGGGGATTGCAGTAGATACAGGGAGGATGAAGATTACATTTGTGGGAGATTGAAGTGTGATTAATATCCTGTGTGCCTCTTCACAGTTTCTTTTAATGAAACATAACATTAGTATATTGATTGGTGGGGGCTTAAGATTTTGGATGTCAGCATGAGTAAATAGATGTGCTGCAAAACTTTCAGCCCAGCAATCAAAATTCAGCTACTGGTTTCAGTTGTTGAAGCCAACTAGTCTTCCACAGAGCTAGAACTACCCAACCCTCCTGCTTGCATAAATAGACTGCTTTAGGGAAGTATTACACTGTGTTGGGATGTAATCAAGAGCGTCCGTTATCCAGTGCAGGTGCATTGATTGGTACATTGGTGGGGGCAGACAAGGGCTCCAATCAGTTCCCACCCTATTCTGTACACCTGTGGAACTGAGTTGTGGGGAAGGGGTTTTTAGCAACTTTGTGGATCTTGCTTACTTTGATGACGTGGCTAGCTGTCACAGGGAAATTAGGGAGTAATCTGCAACAGTGGACACCCGCTCACTGCAATATTAGGTGTTTTGCAATTTGGCACCAAGTACTATTGAATGAAGAATTGTGTAGTTAAAAGCATGAAGTAAAGCTTAATATTTTCCTAATGATAACTTATAAATTGTATTCCTTCTGGGGCATAGGCTGTGACTTTCCATGTGTTTTTAGGGAAAAAAACAACAAAAAAAAAGGCTATCTGCAATCCAAATAATGCTGAACAATTTTAGGTATTAGCAGACTTTCACAACGTGTGTTGCATTTTGAAAAAATAAACAGTCTTTTAAAATGAATATGCCAGACTCTAATGTTCACAGAGAGCCATACCTTTTTCTATTTTGCAGAACAGTGTAAAAAGTTTGCAGGTGACAACACTAAACCCAATTATGGTTGTCAAGTCACAATTCAGTCTGAACAAGAAAAGCAGTTAATGAAACAATATCGTCGGGAAGAAAAGCGAAATGCCAGACGAGAAAAACGAGCTGGGGAAGATGGAGAAACTTTTGGAGAAGGACTAATGTGCTTTGATCCTAAGGAGCTACGGATGCAAAGGTAATAAATGCCAAAAGTTGAAAAATGCTTGTGCTGTAATTGCTACTTTAATGTATCGTAATCATTTATTTTCTTTTAGTTCACCTTTGGCGATTAGATGATTCTGACTTCAAGTCACGTTTTACTACAAGTCTAGAATTTTTTTGTATGAAAACCTAATTTTCTGGGATAAGAAAGCAGTGATCTGCTTAATTAGAATTTTCTTGGTGTCATCCATATGGGTTAGAGATGTAGATTAGAAAGGTAAGCCATCTTCCTTAGATGCTGTGTACACACTGCTAATTTAAGATTTATAAAGTCTGTACTAAAGGTATCAAAACATTTCCCCTCTTTTTAGATTAATGGGTATTGTTTTCCCTGTGATCTAAAAGTGGATTCAGGGGAGTGGGAGAAGGGAGAGTAAACAAATAAGGCATTGCATTTGGTAGTGAAAAAACATAGCTGTTGGAATTTTAATTATGAAGAACCATAAACTTTGATACACGCTATGTGATTTAGAGAGAGAACAAAAACTATATCAATAAGAATATTCTATTACCATTATATTAACCTTATTAATGTATTTATTTATTTGCAACGTAGGCCTCTGAATTATTTCAGTTATTTTTCTGCTTACAGAGAACAAGCACTCATGAATGCTCGAAGCATGCCAGTTCTAGGCAGACACAGAGAGATGGACTTGGAAAAAATTCATTATCCACATGTTTATGATTCCCAGGCTGAAGCTATGAAAACATCAGCATTTATTGGGGGGGCAAAGGTACACCTTTGGTACATTATCTTTTCTAAACAATGGATCTATCCCAGTAAATAATATAGAGCATGGTGTCTTTTGTTCCTTCATGGGTTTTACTACTAGCTGAAGTGCTGTGCTAAATTTTACTTCTGCAGATGGTTATGAGTATTTTCAAATATCTTACTTTTACTTGGATAATAATCTTTCTTCCAGCTGATGGGTTGGTTTTCATTTCCAGAGTTTTTAAGTCTTTAAATATTTTTTCTCACTCAGATATTTTTCAGAATTATTGAAATGATTCTAACAAAATATATAAAATCCAGGCTTAAAGACTTTCTCTCCTTAAATTTAATTAGACTTTTTTTTTTTTTTTTTTTTAAGAGAAATAACTATTTCTCTTTGTTTTATGAACCAGCTTCTGGATAGTAAAATGCATGTGTGGTTTTCATTTTTTTTATTCTGTTGCCACTTGTACAATTAATAAACATGTAGGGATTTATTTAACTTCAAGGTCAGTCATACTAGTTCACTGAATATATGTGAGGAAAGGTGAGGAATCATTGTTCACTCAATTCATTAGTTCTAGCATATTTTAATGCCCTTTTTTCATTCCTGCAGTAACTTTAAAAAAAAAAAATTGTTGCAGATGCTTCTACCAGAGGCGATACAGAGGGAAAACAACAAAATGTATGAAGAAGTAAAGATCCCCCACAGTGAACCAATGCCTATCGGCATAGAGGAAAAAATAGTTTATATCAGAGACTTAGATGAGGTGAGTAACACACTTTAAAAGCTGATTAATTATAGTTTTCTTTCTTGTTTGATGATGCATTACTATTGAATTTTGCAGTGATTTGTGATCCTTATTAAGATTTATTTAACCTGTTGTATTTAAACGTTAGTATTGCAAGGAATTACTACTCAATGGTTGAAGCACAGGGCCCAGTCAAGAATTTAGAGCTGTTTCATTCCATGCTCAGAAGGATGCAGCTGAGTCAGGGGACCATAGTACTATATAGTTGATTACTGATGGAATTAAAATGTGGCTGTAACTTGTAATATTGATGGGAACATTAACAATTCCCTTGACTCTGTAAAAGTCCTGCTGAAGTGGCCACTCACAGTCCTGTGGGCCAATCACTTAGCCTCTCTGTGCATTAGGATTCATATTTAAAAAAAAAATGTAATTGAGTCACAAGGGTGTTGTGAGATGTTACTCATAAACAGAGGAAGACTGCTATTGAATCTGTGACAATACCTACAGAATTAAAAATGATTGTTCAGTACTATGGGATCTAGAGTTACTGCTTATACTATATTTTATGCCTTCTCCCTGCCTCCCCTCTCCCTTCCACCCACCTCCAAAACAAAATATACATTTTTACTCTCTAGAAGGTGGTGCCTTATGGAATAGTACTGTGAAGTTTAGAGAGAGTTGTGAGTAATTATAGTACTAACATGACACATCACAATTGAAAATATGGCTAAAAAGATCTTTTTATATAGGATACCACAAAATTAACTTTCCCATATCAGTTGGCAAAATACTCATGCATATAAATACTATTAGATACGTTACTGAAATGGTGTGCGTGTATGTGTTATATATATATAGATATATAGATATATATAGATATATATCTGTTGGGAATAAAGTATTACAGTTATAGAAAAGGATAACAAAATTAAGGTAGGAGAACATACAACATTATGCCCATTGCTAGCTGAGAGACTGGTGAATTATGTTAAACACAGTCAGAGGCCCAAAAAAGTGTCACCATGGCTAAACAACAAAGTAAACAGTGATCAGATGCAAAAAGATATCCTTAAATCCTTCTGCGGAAAATAGAAAGGAGCAGAAACTCTAGCAAGTCAAGGGTAGAAGTGTACTTTGGAATGCCAAAAAGGAATTTGACGAGTAATTAGCAAAAGACTAAAAAAAACTAACAGCAATTTTTTTTAAAGTACATCATAAGCAGGATATCTACTAAATAATAATGGGGCTACTGGATGATCAAGGTGCTAAAAGGGCACTCAAGGAAGATAAAGCTATTGCAAAGAAGCTAAATTCATTCTTTGCATCGATGCTCACTGTAGTTGATGTGAGGGAGATTCCCACATATGAGTCATTCTTTTTAAATAACAAATCTGAGGAACTGTCCCAGATCAAGTATCGGTAGAGGAAGTTTTGGAACACATTAAAATAATGAAACAGTAAGAAATCACCAATAGCAGATGGCATTCACCCAAGAGTTCTGAAGGAATTCAAATATGAAATTGCAGAACTACTAAGTAATTTACCATTTACATCAGTTTTTGTACCAGGTAACTGGAGGATCTCTAACGTGACCCTGATTTTTAAAAAAGACTCCAGAGGCAGTCCTGGCAATTACAGGCCAGTAAACTGAACTTCAGTACCAGACAAGTTGGTTGAAACAAAATTATCAAACACATGGATGCAGACTGTTTGCAGAAGAAGAGTCAACACTGTTGCCCTCAGAAATACACTGACAACCAAACTCAAAGAGTAAACTAAAGACAGTATTGTTTATTATTTTATGATCTGCGAGCTGTTAATCCCAAATTTGGCTGAAGAGAGGTGAAGAAAATTCCAGAACTGAGTGCCTTGCAGAGCATTATTTATGATATCAGGCCCTGGAAAGCTCAATATTTAATGTTCAAGTTGAAGGGGAAGTCTGTAGGACTATGATCTAAATTGTTTGGTATTTTAAAGATTTTGAAATTCCCTCATTATTGCGAAACAGAGGAATCTTTGTCAAAAGAAAGAAAGGTAGAGATGGTTTTATATAAGATGCTTCAATATTCAAAGTGTCAGAAGAAAATTAAGAAGATATAGATAGATGAACTCTATTCTTCACATTTTTTAAATCAAAGAGATGGTTATATGGTCTTTGTATCTGGACAAGAACCTCCATTTATATATGAATACATCCTATTCATCACTGAGAGATCTGGTTGTACAAACCCTGCTCTTCACGACTGAATATGTAGTCTTATGCTGGCAGTGTCCTTGACAGACATTCTCAGACAGTATGAGATGCTATAAAGAAGGCAATGTCTTCTAACATTTCCTTCTACGTACCATTACTACATCTATGTTCCATGGGTTCAGCTTTATCTACTGTTTGTCCGGTAGCTGATTTCAGATGGGAAGATGGGAGGTACTGCTGTTAGACAACAACCTGTTTGTATCTCCTTTAAGTCAATGTCCTCCTGGCACATCAACCAGTTTTGTTTCATTAACTGCCCTGATCTCTTCATATGGATTTTGAATAATGTGGGGGAGAGGAAAGGAGCCCTGTGGATCCCAAAAGGATGTTAATCAAGTATTATTCAAGTTGTTAGCCTGCAAGTTGCTTGGCTTTTATCAGACTATGTTGTGTTCATTGTTTTATAGTTCTTGTGAATGCTTTTCTATTCTTGTTATCCATGCACTTTTAATAATTAAAGTCATGTCGTCTTATTTCCTTTTTTAGCTCATGTGTGTATTGACCCTCTCCTTCCTCTTTCCACAAGAATGGGGAGGGGCGAGGTGGGAATGTAGCATGCTGATGGCATGCCAGCAAAGGAGGCTAAGTTTTTCTGTAATTCTGTACTCTCCTAGAGCAAGAATAATCCAAAAATGTGTACCTTTACTGAAATTCTTGATGAAAGAGCATTTGGAATGCATCTCTGATTAAGTCTTTTTTTTTTTGAGGATAGAAACCTGTATTTTAGTGATTCCCAGCTTCTTACAAGAAATGTATTGGATTAGCAGTCTGAAACCTTCGTTGTATTAGCAGAGACCGCCACCTTACATTCAGCTGAGTGAGTTTCTAAATACAGTGAAACCTGACTGTTTTAAATCGTGACAAACCTTATATAATGACGTAGTTGAGAGCAATTGAAGCTCCATTATGGGATAGCGCATGCCTAAATGATTGATAAATGGGCAGATTGCACCATAAAGTTGGAGGGGAATATACACCACCGGTAAGAAGAAAAACAAACAAACACCTGTTACATATGGATGAGATGCACTACTCTAGATAACATGCCTAGATTTATCAACTGTTCTTCATACATTACATTATTTTATTACTGAATAAGGCTGCCTTTATTATGGATATAGCCCGCATGGAAACAGAAGATCTCTACTGATTCCCTTTGCTTCTTGTATCAATTTCAACTTTCTAGTCCTCAGAAAAGGCCTTCATGACTCTCCCACACCCTATTTGTCTGCATATTTCCTTTCATATAACCCCTTATTCCTTCTCTGCTCTGCCAATGATAGCAGCGTCATACACTTATTTGTGAGCTGCTCACAAAATGTCTTTTGTATCTTTTTTGCCTACCGGCACTTTTATGTCAAATATCCTCCTTGAAGTGGAGCAAAATGAGAAGAATGATTGATCAGCTCATTTCTTTTTTTCTTCTTGGTAAGACACAATTGTTAAATATTAGGATTGTCAATCGCTGTTAATGTGTGCGATTAACTCAAAACAAATTAATGAGGTTGCCCCTCCCCCCCAACGAGTGTTAATCGTACAGCTCTGGAGACAGGACTTGGCAACAGCTAGGTGGGGATGGAGGCACTAGCTGTGGCAGTGCGCGGGAGATGAATGGGGACCTGAGACTCTGTAATATCCAGATGTGCCTCCTGACTCCTCAGAGTTCATCTCACTCTCACTTCTGCACAATAGTCTTATTAATTTGTTTTACGTGAGGGGAGGGGTAAGGAGAATCATCAGCAACCATGAGGATGCAAAGCAAGAAAAGGGTTCTCCAGAGCCACGCCCTCATAACTCCCCATCTCCTTGAGTGACTCCAGTGGTCTTCTCCCTTCCCCCACTGCACTAATTGTCTCTGTTCCTGTCCCGTAGGCTTTGGGTGACTTGGGAGAATCAAACACCATCTAGTGGGGAGAAAGGAGCTAGGTCTCTTCCTGCTGGACAGGGCCAACTTAGAGGTGGGCAAAGGGGGCCACTGCCCAGAGTGCTCATGGGGATGCTGATGTATGCTCCTGCAGTGGTACCACGTCTCCTGCTACCCTGCTCCACTGCTGCGTCTGACTCCTCTCCCCGCACCCCATCCCATGGAGCTGCCCTGGCCAGGCTGTTCCAGACTAGGAGCCTGCCTCCTGAGTGCCGTGCAGAGGTGGAGGGGCTAGTATCTTCCTGCCTGGCTACCTTGGCACCGCTGAGCTGGAGTTAGGGAACAGGGGAAACCTGTCTGTTGGTTCAGAAGTGAGTGCTGCCAACAAGTGGCTGCTGTTGGCTGAAAAAGCATTCAGCCCCTCCCCTCCTCCCACCACCACACACCTGTACAAATACTGGTGGTAATAATACATTTTGCAGCCTGTTTTGTAATTGAAATCAATATATTTGAAAATGTAGAAAACACCCAAAAATATTTAAATCAATGTTATCTATTATTCAATAGTGCAATAATGGTGACTTTTTTAAACCTTGTGATTAATCACAATTAACTTTTAAATATTGTTTAACAGCTCTATTAAATACATAATTCTGGGATACATTATCTTAAAGTTATTTCTCTGTCTGTGATGCATGATGGCTTTGTTTGCATATTCCATGCATACTTCTGACATTCTCTCCTAAGTAAGTAAATGCTTGAATTATTTCTTCTGGGTCAGGGTCCTTGTGACCCATAGCTGCAGAAGGAAACGGAAGAGATGATCACACATTTGTTTGTTACACTGTGGCATGCTGTATCTGCCTTGCAGAAGTCCGTAAATGTGAATACTTTTGTTGTGCTACCAAGTGCTGCACCAAGCCATATCACCAGTCCTGTAAAGTAATGATTGTTCATTTATAGTGGCCATCTTACTACTATGTTTTTTTAAAAAATCATCACACACTAATCAATAAATTGGCTTTTAATTAATTATATTTATTTCAATTTCATTAGTAAATAAATCTCGGCTGTCTGGTAAATGGTTAACAGTGATTTAGTCAGGGACAATAAAGTTAATATTCAATTTTGAGACCCAATATTCAGTTGAAGAGAGGAACACATTAATAACTTGGATCAATAGCATGTACAGTTTTTAGAAGATTTGAGTTGGTCAGAAATAGAAGGGGTTAGCAGTAATATTGTGAATAAAGATAGCTTTGTTTGCCTCTATGCCATCAGTGATATCAGTTTCTGCTCCTTATTTGTGTAATTTCCCTACACATATTTTTTCACTTTATTCCCTGACTATTCATGAAATGCTCTCCCTACACTGTCAATTAAAACGGCTGTCCTTCCAATCCTTCAGGACTTTCTCCTCCTGTAATACCAAGTAGAAATTACCAACTGATAATTACTATATAGAGAGCCAGTGAATTCAGATTTCTGATGTTAATATTTAAAAACTAAATCGCAGTGATTTAGAAGCATCAAAATGTATGTAACCTCTGTAAATACACATTCTTATTATTTTCTCCAGAGCTTTACATGATCATCAAACTATATGGTATATTTACTGTTCTCTAAAAGCTTGGAAGCAAATCATACCACTTACCCTTAGTATGAATTACCGTATTTTTCGGACTATAAGACGCACTTTTTCCCCCCAAAAAGTGGGGGGGGGAATGAGGGTGCGTCTTATAGTGCGAATACGGTACAGCAAGCAGTGTTCCCTTTGTAAGTAACAAGCTTAATTGTAGCCTCCACAGAACATAAGGAAGACACTTAACAAGCATTGATAGTCTCCACAGAAAACCAAAGAGAAGCCCTAATCTCCTCAGGACAGAGTCGTTAGTCTTTAAAAGTGCCACAGGACTCTAATGTCTTAAGACAAAAGGATATCTGGCACAGAAGTTCATCAGGAATGTGAAATCAACATAACCTGTTTACCTCTAACTTTTAAACTCTTGCTTTCTTTACGCATGCTTAATGAACTTATAAATATTACTTTTACCACCCCTGAAGGGCAACAGAGTCCTGTGGCACGTTTAAAGACTAACAGATTTATTTATCGCATGAGCTTTCGTGGGAGAAAATCCCACTTCGTCAGACGCTTTGAAGATAGGAAAGTTACAGAGTGGGAGGAAATTAAATGCAGGGGAGTGTATGACATAGCATCAGGTCAGGCTGTAACAGCAAATCAAAATAGGTGTTAGGATTCAAACACTGGGGAACAGCACATAGAGGAGGGGGAGGTCAAATCACTAGTTGTAATGCGAGAAAAATCCTGAAAAAAAAACCTGAAAAAACCTGAAAAAAAACCCTGAAAAAAAATCCTGAAAAAAAAACCCTAAAGGGGTCATTGCTCATTATAATGGTCATAGGATGTATGTAGTAGGGGGGAAACATGTTGAGGGGATATATGTAGTAGGCGGATTCGGAAGACTGTAAACTCTCTTGTTCTGACCCAATTGGAACAAAGAGGAGGGATCTTGCGGCCAGGTATAGGGTTTAAATAATGGTAAAATTCAATTCAAAGGTGTGCCTATTTACTATGGACACCCTCTTTTTGCAAATTAATAAAGGTAGTGCTGCTTGAATTCTTGTTGGTTAATTGTTTAAGTTGTCTACCACACCTTTAAGCTGCGGGCGCGTGGCCGCAGAGCGGCCGTCGCACCCCCCCCCCCGCGCAGCAGTCAGGGACCCCCGCGCAGCCCGGCAGCCCCCGCTGCTCCCTCCAACCCCCGGGGCCACGGCTTTGCCGCGGCACACCCAGCGTGCGCCCGGCCTCTGGGCTGGCCCTCCTTGCCCCCAGGGTGGGACAGGCAGGCTCAGGCTCGGGTCCGGAGCGCAAGCCTGCCTGCCTGCCCCACGCGGCCGGGCCAGAGGGGTGGCTGCGGCAGCGGGGGGCTCCCGGACTCCCACCCGCCGACCGCCTCCTTCCCAGCCTGGGGCTGGGGCCAGGGTAATCCACGGCCCCGGCCTCCCAGCACGGGGCCGGGATCAGCCTCCAGGGCTGGGGTGTGCTCCCCCCCCACCGGTGGCTTCCCAGGGCCGCGGTAGGGTCCTCCCCCGCCGGCGGCCTTGGCTGGCTTTCTTCCTTTCTCCCTTCTCTTCTTTCCTTCCCCTTTCTTCTTTTTCTTCCTTCTTTCTCTTTCTTCCTTCTTTCTCTCCCTTCCTTCTCTTTTTTCTTTCTCC
>ML685898.1:1936524-1972180 GCA_007922175.1 Pelusios castaneus
TCTTCCTTCTTTCTCTTTTTTCCTTATTTGTCTTCCTTTTTCTCTCTCTTTTTTCCTTCCTCTTTCATCTTTCTCTTCCTTTTTCTTTATTTCCTCTTCCTTCCTTCCTCTTCCTGTTTCCTCTTCTTTCTCTCTTTCTTTGCTTCCTTCCCTTCTCTTCCTTCTCTTTTTTCTTTCTCTTTCTTTTCTTCTTTTTTCTTTGTTTCTCTTCCTTCCTTCTTTCTCTCCCTTTCTCTTCCTTCCTTCTCTTTTCTTTCTCCCTTCCTTTTTCTTTCCCTCTTTTGCTTTCCTTTTTCTTTCCTTCTTTCTCTTCTTTGCCTTCTTTTCTCTTCTTTGCCTTCCCTTTTCTTTGTTTTCCTGCTCTAAAAACTGGGTGCGTCTTATGGTCAGGTGCGTCTTATGGTCCGAAAAATACGGTAGGTTCCTTCTGGAAACATTACACGGAAAACTGATGACATGATTTTATCTCTGTTAGGAGTGGGGCTATTTCTTCACTTTAAAAAATTCTCCCAATTTTTTAAATCTTTCTACAAATTTGATCCATATCCTACAGTTATGAACTGACTGGTCAGCCAAACACCATGTGAACCTGGAAGTAAGCAATCAGGCAGCAGTGGAGGAAGAAGAAGAAAAAACAGCAAATATCTGTACTATGCTGTGACTTTATTGCATCAATGGTCTGTTCTTACCACAGTTTTCAGTGGCAGTCAAAGGGAGATACGCAAGTTATGTAAAGTAACTTGCTGCACAATGCCTTCCCTTGGAATCAATGCTACTCTTTCTCAGGGGGTGGACTTCCCAACTGAAAGATCTAACTGATGCGGCAAATTTGCCACCCTCAGTGTAGATTTGGCTTTAGGCATGCAGGATGGAAGCAGCCTGGTATCTACCCTGTTTTCTGTAAGCCAAGAATGCTCTTTTATACCCCGCCCCATTGGGAGGGGGAAACTGTTTTCTTCACCACTGCCGCCCCTTCCCCCCCCCCCACCTGAAACATCACTCCAGAGTCCGAAAAGGAAGGTGTCCCAGATGGCTACTGATCTGCTACTATTGCAACCAAAATCTGTCCTGGAGCTGGAGCGGAGGAGGTGCACTCTGGAGAAATTTTAAAGGGCCATAGCCTGCATGCTGATGGAGCCCATGTTTTGCCTGTGGCTGCACCCTGGGATGGTGCCAGCAGCTCTAGGAATGCAAGAGACAAGGAGACGATCAGAGCACAGAGCAGTGTGAGCCTTGGGTGGAAACAGCTGAGGGCTGGACCTTGTAGCGCCAAGGGTGCAGGACAACCCCCCACCCCCAAAGGCAAGTAGCAGAAATAGGGCAGGGAGCTGCTTGCAAACCAGGCAGTGCTGCCAGGTGCCATCTTTGCTAAGATCTCTTCGGCTATGTCTACATTGACAAAAGCTAGTTCGAATTAGTTAATTTGAACTAACCAATTCGAACTAATTTTAGTTAGTTCGAATTAACTTAATTCAAACTAGCATGGCCCCACTAGAATGCTAGTTCGAATTACCCATGTCTATGCAGGACACTTGCTTAGTTCGAATTAGTCAGTTACATGAATGTCAATCTGGCGATTAGTTCGAACTAATATGGCAACATTGACTAAATTCGAACTAACTATTTCGAATTAAGGGTTAGTTCAAACTAAGCAATCGAATTTATTAGTTTGCATTAAGGAAGCCCTTAATTGGAACTAATGAAAGCCTAGTGTGGCCAAGGCTTAAGTTAGTTCGAATTAAGCTTCCTTGTTTCAAGCTAACTTGCAAGTGTAGACATAGCCTTCCAGCCTCAGCTAGAAGATATGGACTGCAGGATACTGTACCATAATGTTTTGTTCAGAATGGTGAACATCAGAGTTATGAACAACTTCCATGCCTGAGGTGTTCATATCTTTGAGGTTCTACTGTATTAGGAACTTCTCTCAGAATTTCATAAGTTCTACCAGAGCATTGCAGATTCGCAGAAAATGTCAAGTTTTGTGCTTTGGATAAAAATATTTACTGGAGAAAGTTTAAGCTGAAAAGTGTCATTAAAATATCAAATTTTATTGTGGCCATGGCTCAGTATTTCTCTCCAGGTAAGATGTTAGACACTAGATAAATATGGCAGCAGGTATTGTCGGCCAAGATTACAAAAGAACATGGCTAGATTCTGATTTTAGCTAGATAAAAGAGATGTGAGAGATTTTCTTCCCTTATAATATTCTTGAAATGTTCTGAATAAGAGCACTAGATTAGTACTTCCTTGTCCTCTTTCCTTGTAGAGGAGAACTATCCAGTCTTTCCATGGTGTATGGTGGAGGAAAAGCAAAATTCCAAGACTTGCTGTCAAGTGAACATACATGATTTTCACTTATTATGGCACCATCCCTGCTCTTATTGAAATGATTAGCAAAACTCCCATTGATCAGACTGTGCGTGTAAAAATTAGTGGTGTTCATGAACATGTGCTTGAAAATAAAAGTCCTGGAATACAGTGGTATTGTGACAAATGGTAGTGAACTTAGTAGAGATTTTTTTGTTGGAAATATTTTTTCCTAAAATAAATAAAAATAACATTTTAAAATAACAAAACCAAACTAGAACATCTTTCTGTGAGATATAAAATGTTTGTTTTTTCCATATTCTCCCAGCAACCTTTTAGAATATTAAAAGTTACTTCATTTTATTTTGTAACCTCCTAAATTTGCTATAGTTTGAAGGGGAGTAAAAAGGACAGGAAAGGAGGAAGTTGGCTAGAGAAATATACAGACATACACAGTCTATCATACTGTAAATACTAGAAATGTTATTGCCCAAACCCCAAAGAGATCATTCAGTGAAGTATAGTTTTATAGCCTTTTTATTTCTCAATTTTTTCCTGAAATTCAGCATGTAAGAGAATTGAGCCTTGACAATTGCATGGGCAGTCAGCAAAGGTCCTGTTTTTGGATAATAAGGGAAGAGAAGTTAGAGCTTGTGCCTGAATTTCTGAGGAGTTCTGCTATGGGATGTGCCTGTCTCTAACTACTTTTTAAATACACGAGGTAGTGCCATCGGTCCATGAAAATAAAGCTAATTTTTCCTGACTTAATCACCAGCAGTTTGCAAAGCTCTACTGTGGGCTTGATGGTTTTTAATTGCAGAATGGTATCCATATCTAGTCTGGAAGACTCCAATTCCAATCCAGTCAATGACTAAAACATGAATCTGTCGAAAGTTCCATGATCTTTGAGACTTTCAGTAACTGATTCTGTGTGTTTGCCTAGTGTTAAAAACTGAAATTTATGTGCTGTTGAGGGAAATTTGAAGTTGAATTTTCTAGTGAGTGATAATTATAATCTCTAAGATACTCCTTCCTAGCTAGGATGGTAGTGACAGAGAAGCTCCAACTGGACACATTTGATCACCGGCTGGAGTTTAAGATGTTGGGTTTAACCTGTAAAGCTCTAAATGGGCTGAAACTGGCCTCCCAGAAGCCTCATCATGTTTTCTGTGTTTTCCTATACCGCTGGGCTAGAGCCAGGTCCTCCTTGTTGTAAAATAGGGAGTGGCTGCAGGGTGTTCTTTGAGCCTCTGGAACATGCCTTTGGAAGCCTTGTTCTGAAATTCCCTGTATTCAGTGAAATTTTGGACATGCTATTGAAGAAATCTGTTTGTTAGGGTTTTTGAATAGGGCTTGAAGGGACAGAAAAGAGTTTTCTGTCGTGTCTGATTGCCTGAATTCCTGTCGAAAGGATTGCTTTAATGCTACTGGGGTTTTATAGTATTAATCATGTGTTAAAGTACATAGAGCCTTGTTTAGGAATCTTTTTATAATTATTTTTGTATTTTAATAAGCGTGGTGGATGTCTACCCTTGCTCCAGTTCTTTCCCAATATGTCAACTCGAAGGTCTATATGATGCTGGGTAATGTTCCTCATAGTTGTATTTGTCATTTGGCTTCTCAGTCTGGGCTATATTCTTTCCAAGAATGTTGTGGTGTATACCTTTCATTTTCCAAAGTTTCCCATTCTGTTCCCAAAGCCTTGGACTTGGAATTTCTCAATTTTCTTTTTTCCTTTCATTTTGAGTTCTTACGTTCATTATTATTGTTAATCATGTTTATTATGGTCAGACCTAAGCGCTTCCTGAGAATGGGGCCCTCATTGTGCTAGCCATTATACAAACATGGAGTATAGATAGTAGATGTTCCCTTCCCCAAAGAGCTTACAATCTAAATAGACAAGACAGACATACCAGAATGAACAGTGTCCTGACACCAAATGTTACATTAATCCCACATTTTTTTTAACTGTTTATTTAGAGAATAAGCTGAAATGGAAAGAGAAAGCACAGAGCAGAGAAAGTCCAGTCAAGACTGCAGAAAGGCCTCTGAATGATAGAAGGTCTTTACTCTGGCTGCTTCTGCTCTCACAGATTAAAGTCTCTGGCTGTCTCCTCTCAGATTCAGGGTGCCATGAAAGGAGGTTCAACCTCATTATATTGAAATTCACATTGCTGTGGCCCCCTTTCGTATTTTTGAGGAGTTGCTCTGGTTCCACGGTGTAGTTACTTCATTGTTTCATATTCATTGTTTTTATATGAAATGTAGCCTGATGACTGTCAATATGTCACCTGCCTTGTCTGTTTGTTAGGCCCCTCATTATTGCATTACCTGAACACATCACATCACCTCTGTGAGGTGGGGAAGTACGATTATTCTCATTTTACAAATGGGGAATTGGGGCACAGAGTCCCTACGTGATTGAGGTCACACAGCAAGGTCATCTCTCATATACATGCATATTCAAGTGGCACTCAGCACTCTTATTGACCATCCTTGATGAAATCTTGTAAAGGGGCTAACAGGGCTAGTGAATGCTTTGCGCCTGGCAGATGAGTAGGTAATGGGTTCCTGGCCAGAGTGGTGGATCTAAGCCATACTTAGAGTGGAAGTGCTAAGTTGTGGAAGAGATAGCACCAGAGACAGATTGCTTTAACTGAGGGAAGTCCAGAGTTAGGATAACAGACATAGTGATGGTAGCAGAGACTCCTGCCAGGAAGCCTCGAGACAAGTTTTGCAAATAGATGGGCCCAAGGGATAGTAGAATTACGTAGATTCATTTGGACTTGTTCATGATACACCAGAGGAAATTTGAACTTTGCAACTTGTCTGGAGGGCTGAGTCCCAGGAAATTGCCAACAGGAGGTGCTGGAGCCAAGGATCCTCGCAACGTTCTGCCTGGGACACAAGGGACTGCTCCAAGGGTCACTGTGGTCCTCCTGCCTGCTCAAATAGAAAATTGGTTGAAGTAGCAAATCCATTTTGACTCAGCTGAGAAAGCTTCTAGATGGAATACAGGAAACATGAAGTCAATTTTTATACAATTTTACTTGCTTCAAAAATTATTTTTATTCGTTGTGTGACTGTACACTTAAAGCAGCTTGGACTTCTTTCACCTTTCGGTTCCAATTGTCTTGGCCTCTTCTTTCCTTTCTGTTGTCCTGGGATCTCAGCTTCATTACTGCACCTGCTCCGGTTTTGGCTTTCAGCCCAGTTCAGCCCAGACACAGTAGAACTATGTCTTAGTGGAGCTTACTTTTCTCCATCATGCCTCCTTTTCTCTCTCCCTGTGCTTTTCTTTGGCCCCACAGATGTTCTTAGACTTAACTTTTTTCTTTTTCCAGTTTTGTCTTGGAAGTGCAGCCTGTTTAGGTTGAGGACAAATGCTTCTCTCTTTGCATAGGCACATTGCTTACATTTCTGTCTTTTGTCCCCACCGCACCCGCCTAGTTTTCTTTTCCTTTTGGAAGTAGGATTCAGCTAATTTTGGCACCATGTTACGTTGTACTGCTTGAAGCAGATCTAATACCCACTATGGGGAAACTGCAAAGGTTGGACCAAAAGAGGAAAAACATTCAGCCAGTCTTTCTCTGCAAAGGGTAACCTGAAGGTTAGCCGCACATTGCTGAGGGAGATTTTTCCCTTAAGTGCTGTGTAACCTGTGACCCGGTTGGGGCTTATAGTTAATAATACAAAGCTTGCCATACTAATTGAAAAAGCCCCAAAAGCACAAACTCTGTCCTTTGCTGGCTGCTAATAGCCTCCGTATCTTGTCTTGTTATAAGCTACATTCATTAGTCTGAGGTTAGACAGTGTTTCTCAACCTATAGTGGATGGAGGAAACCTAAAGGTATTAATTTCTTTATATAGAACACCTGATTAAAAATTTTCTAAAAAAAGCTGGTATATACCAGCTGTAATATCTATATACTAAAGATTCCTGTGAAAACGATTCAGGAAAATGAATTAAATACAATTTAATGACTATAACATGCATTTATTTCTAAAAAAAACAAATACATAATGATTATGAACTCAACTTAAAACTGAAAAAATTACTCTAGTTTTAATAGGAATCTTGGGCCTGCATGTTTGTGTTGTGCAAAAAGAGCACCCAGGATCTTTTTAAGGGGGAAAAGGCAATACGCTGCATTTATTATTAGGAAAACACAATTGTGTTAATAACTAATATTTCATACACACACACACACACATTCACCCATGCATCCCAGATGATCTTCTGTTGGTCATGTATAGTTACCAGTTCTGATTGTTGCTTGTGATCGTAGCTTGAGTTTGTGGCTAGTGTTCGCAGCTCATGGCAGCTACCTGGCCAGGGAAGCTGGACATGAGGAAGAGCGGGGTCTCTGTTCGGCACACAGCTGTGCACCGATGCTCTTGGATGGTGTGCAGAACATTACCCAAAGCTTTGCAGTCTCACCCATCTTTTTATCCATGGATTGTGCTGTGTCACACTGCCTCAGTGTACTGTATGACTGTGAGTCATCGGTTAATGGCAGATGTGACTTTGATCTTGTTTTTGGTGGGGCTTTTTGTCCCTTTCTTTTTAGGGTGGATTCTTCTTGCTTTTGCAGAGTTTAATTGCATTGTTCTTCAGCCATCAAGGTGGTGCCGGCAGTTTGTCATCAGGACAAGCTGTAGTTGGAGACTGATCCCATCACACACACCCTTTATTCACACATCCAAACTAAGTTAAAAACATATCTAAACAAAGTTTCCCAGCAAAATTTAGGCTGAGAATTACAAAATGAAGAGAGCAAATCAAAATGGAGTTTTGGTTACAATATGGAGTTACAAGTGAATGAATGAGCACAGTATTTTTATCAATGAATATTCCATATAGAAATTTCTGTTTGAAGCAATACTATGGTATAAATTTATATTTAGCACTACATTTGAACAAAGTTAATCTATTCTCAGAGTAAGGTTCGTCAAAGAAAGTCTTACGGTGGAAGTTATGTCAGAGCGATTTCGATGCTGGTGGTAACAGCAGCAGGAAATTTAAAATGCCCCAGCCGGAGCAAAGGAGCAAGGTGGCAGTGCATGCTGACGTTCACCTGGAAGCTTTGCTGCAGCTGGAGCATTTGAAATCTCCCAGGCACACATTGGCTCATTGTGTTGCTCTGTCTCCCCTCGTTTCCCATGGGAAAGGGGTCCCTGTAGGCCATGGAACTCCTCTATAGTGTTATGCGGAATAATAGTTGAGAAACATTGGGTTACTGTTACTTACTATAAATCAGAGACAAGGTAGATCAGGTAGTATCTTTTATTTCACCAACTTCTGTTGGTGAAAGAGAGTTTTTTTTTCTATTTCACTAATTGAAGATGGTCCAACAAAAGATATTACAGCCCCCTCTCCTCATTTCTCTCTAATATCTTGGGACCAACATGGACTCAGCAATACTGCAAACTTACCATGGTACATTAGTTAGTTGTGGTACATTGTTAAACAGGGCAAGTCAAAGTGTGACATGAGTTTGAATTTGTTAGCTTTTGTTTGCTTGACATAAAGCCTGAACATCACTTACGTATAGATGTATACTTATAGTAAAAGTGTTGCTTTTGTCCTTCTCCCCCCACTTTTTATTTTGGCAGCTCTTTAAGAACTAAATGTACCTTTAAGGAAATGAAAATTATGTAAGGAAAAGGTCTCTTTCGAGATGGTGAAAAAGTGTTTCCATCTAACAAATCGCTATTGCTGATAAATGACTTTAGCTTTTTACCTAAAGTGGATGCTCAGGGTAGGATTTATTTCTTTGTTTCATGTTATTTCCATTTCCTTTTTTACCGTACTACCTTAATGGTCTAAATAAAAAATAGATTTTTTTTTGTTACATAATGCTAAGGAATTATTACAAAATCAATACTCCCCTTTTCTTGCTATAATGTTTCTATTCCTTTTATTATTTTACCAAGTAAGCAAGGTGGGAGAAGATGGAGGCATTAGTGTATAAATTATACTTCCTGTATTATCTTCAAGAATATGTAGCTACTTATTCCCCTCTTGATTTGGTGGTACCGGTATATTTCATTTGCACTTTTTCAAGCAATATTTGACAGCTGGCTGCATTGATTACTTTTTAAATTATTTTTGGAAGTCTTACCATAATCTCGTCAATGAAAAATATAATACAAACTTCTTTAAGAAGTTTACCAAATACAAAATTATTAATCCAGTCTAAAATTGGAAAAATACACTGAACTCAAGATGAATTACCAGCAACTTAAACTTTTATACCAGGAATTGCAATTCATTCTTGCATTCTATGTGCCAACAATGGAGGATAGGTCAATGAATAACTATTAGCCAGGATGGTGAAGGGCGCAACTCCATATTTTGGGTGTTCCTAAACCTCTGACAGAACCTGGGATTGGAGAGGGCATGGGATCAATCATAGGCAATTGCCTGTTCTGTTCACTTTCTCTGAAGCATCAAACAATGGGATACTGGGCTAGATGGCCCATTGATCTGCCACAGTATGGCTATTCCTATGTTCTTTTTTTAATCATAGTTTTAGAGAGATTACATCAGTGCAATGCCAGATTCCAACATAAATAGAAGTTAAGAATAAAGTTGGCAAATGGATATCAAAGTTAAGAGCATTCCTGGAATATAGTACTTGTAACAAAAGCAATTTCAAAGTCAAGAAATTCATTTCAAAAATACCTTTTGAAAGTTAAGAAACTTGAAAAATGTAGCTAAAAAAACCTAAATTAAAAAAAAAATGTGGAAATTGTCTGTTGGGTTTCCAACTCAAAGATACATTCTGTCACCTACAAATACTTCCAACTGAACACATGTTTGTAACTATAGGTTAGCAAAAGTCCTGTTGATACTTACATGTTTTTAGAGGGATAGCTTAAATTTCATAATAAGTCAGAGAACTCTGCTGTTCCAGGCACATGGAATGTGGCATGCTAATTACAGAGCTACTCAATAATTAGAGGCTGGGGTTCAACAATCCACTGTTCCAGTGAGAGAGGTTTGTTGTTTATACCACACTGCTTTCTTTTTTAATCATACAAACACATTTTCCTTGACCACGTCACTGTAGGCTGGTTATCAGATCTATTTCTCTATCCACTTCCGCTTCTGATACTTTCTGGAGATTCCATGTATATGGTAGTTCTCTTCCCTAGATTCTGACCATATAGGTCACAGATTTCCCCTCCTCCCCCCTTTTACAATATGGAGTTTGGGTTCTTTCTGGACTTGATAATAGATTATATTATCATACAATGTGATACCACGCTGAGTACTTAATAAATATTATTTATTTATTATTTCTGATAGCACTCACAATGTGCTAGACATTATACAAACACAAAAGCAGATTTGGAGTTCAAACTCTACATAACCATATATTCTCCTTGAACTCAATTAGCGGTATTTAAATTCCTTTGAAGTGGCTGGTAGTGGCCATCTGCCAATGACTGGAGGACATTCAGGGTGAGACAGCAAAGTTAAAAAAGCCGTGAGACCCTCAAATGTGTTTTCCAGAGTGTGTTTTTTTGAGCTACAATGCATTCTTCTATTTTCTGAGCACTGAAATCTTGGTGTGTTATACTTACTTGATTTACTTACCTTTTTAGATTAACGCTTTTCCCCCCTGAGAATAGAGTGTGTTTATGCGTATGTATTTTTCATGTTTATTGATGTCCACACCTGGGAACAAAAATTGCAACTTAACGATAGTTTTTGTACCTATGTTTTATGAAATATAGATTTAATAGCCTTTCTGTTCACTGATGTATTTTGATTCAATATAGTAATTGGTCTTTTTTAAATAGACACACTTAGACCATATAGCTGAAACATAATTTTTTATGTACCTTTGCACTCAAGTTCATTTTAGTGAGCATATTTGCTAATACCAGTATCTGTGATCAACCCATTAGTTGTGGTAGATAATGAATTTAAGGTTGTGAAATTGCTTGTTTGTATTATGAGCTCGTACTTTCATATAACCATAGAGGCTATTTCTGTTTATTTCAATTTCTTAATATATGTGATCTAAAGAATATTTTATTTTTTATTCCTCATTTAATACTAAAGCACATTTTTAAAACTTTTTCTTGAAAGAATCAAATCCTATGAAAATATTGCACACATACAAAATGGGCAATGACTGCCTAGGAAGGAGTACTGTGGAAAGGGATCTGGGTGTCATAGTGAACCACAAGCTAAATAGGAGTGAACAGGATAACACTGTTGCAAAAAAAGCAAACACCGTTCTAGGATGTATTGACAGGAGTATTGTAAGTAAGACACAAGAAGTAATTCTTCCACTTTACTCTGCCCTGATTAGGTCTCAACTGGAGTCCAGTTCTGGGTGCCTCATTTCAGGAAAGATGTGGACAAATTGGAGAAAGTCCAGAAAAGAGCAACAAGAATGATTAAAGGTCTAGAACACTTGACTTATGAGGGAAGATTGAAAGAGCTGGATTTGTTTAGTCTGGAAAAGAAGAGATTAAGAGGGGACATGACAACAATTTTCAAGTACCTGAAAGGTTGTCATGAGGAGGAGGGAGGAAAAAATATTCTCCTTAACGTCAATGATAGGACAAGAAGCAATGGGCTTAAATTACAGTAAGGGAGCTTTAGATTGGACATTAGGAAAAAATTCCTGTCAGGATGATTCACCACTGGAATAAGTTCCTAGGCAGGTTGTGGAATCTCCATCACTGGAAGTTTTTTAAGAGCAGATTAGACAGGTGCTTACCTGTCAGGGATGGTTTAAGATGGTACTTGGTCCTGCCATGAGAGCAGGGGACTGGACTCAATGACCTCTCATGGTCCCCTCAAGTATCTATGAATCTATGATTGTCTAGTTCAACTTTGTGCATTTGGGTTTTGTATACAGGATACGAGTCTGTACTGATTTGCATGCAAGCATGTACTGATCTTATCTTGGTAGTGAATATGTGGGTCCTAGAGCTACTTTGAGGTACAGAATGTCACACAAAATATGCATCCTTTATTGTCAGAATGATTTTGAAGACTGAGTTATGATACTGACTTGCTTTAAAAAAAAAACTCCTTGAGGAAGCTGAATTCAGTTGAAGTGCAAACTCCTACTTGAGAAGACTGGCTGTGGAACATGCCCTTCTGTGGATGAAGGAATAGGATATAACACAAAGTCGTCACCTCAGAGTGAACTGGGGATACTGGGAGTACTGAAGAAGCGTGTAAGCAGTCAATAGTATTCATGTTCTGAGGTCACAAATGGACATGTCATGTCCGTCAAAGGGCTTTCAAAAATGGCGTTAACTGTCACTAATCTTTAGTTTCCCTGGTTTATAAGGTTCTTTCAGAGCTACCATCATAGATCCATCTTTTAAGGGGTTTAATGACAGGACTGTATGTTTGTTTTGAAATTTGGCATAGAGGAGTTTTCTTAGAACCAGTGGGAAGGTATATTCTTTTGGTAAAGACCCATTTGGCACAATTTTCTGAGTATTCCACAAAAGAGTTCTTTGCTTGCTCACCTTATAGAGTACCAGCTATATCATCTGTTTTGATTGGCTATTTGAAATCATTTTTCCCTCTCTCAAACTCAACTCCTACTCTTTTTCAAATCTTTCCTGTTTGTTTCTTTATGGGATGTTTCGCTTTGTGGTTCCTTAGTTTTTTTGTGGTTCTCCTTGGCTAAATTTTTGAGTTAACTGTTCTGAAGTGATCCATAAATGAGTTAAATAAAATGCTAATAAAAATTCAGTGGGCCGATGAACTCATCAAAGCCTCTTTTTCAGAGGCAGCAGCCTTTGAACGTTCTTAAAAAAGCATATTTGGTTGCATTAACGGATGTGTTTGCATATTCTCTGAGTACCCTATGTAGCTGTCTGAAAGGTATAATGTATGAATGAGCTGGATGTAAGACCCTAGAGGTCTTGGGAGGAGGCTGTCTCTGCATAATTAATGGCTGCGTTCCTTGTTGTATCAGCAGTATAAGTTTCCTCAAGTATATTAAAAAAGTGTTCATATTAATCAAAACATTTAATGATGTGTAATGCTGAACAATGTAATTACAGTAATAGAAACACCACCTCCTCTGAATTTAAAGAGAGGACATATTATACTTTAAAAATATGTTTAAGAAAATTTGCTAGGACTTGCAATAATAATTCTCTAATTCTATTACCATCTCTCTATATAATTACCAGTAACAGATGAATTTTTAAACTATTATTAATTCAGGTTTGTGGGATGGATTTTATCCCCTGCTTGTGGCACAGGTATTGAAAATGTAGACACAAGAGTAATTATTATAGTATTGGGGAAATTTTAATATGTGCCAACGTTTCATTATGCCATTAGATTAGAAGACTATATGCTCCAGAGAGATGTCCTGTGATTAATTCATGAAAAATGAAATATGTTGTTATATTTCACATTCTATATTTTTTTAGACTTACTGAAAGCATGTGTATTGTATGGCTGAGAATTGCACATTTCACAGATTCTTGAAAAATCTTTTTTAGTGTAAGTCGCAGTATGAGATTCATGTGATTTTTACTGTTTAGGTTTTTGTTGGTGATGACTGACTGTGTAATACAAAAAAAAGTTAAATATGAAAATAAAGGAGTACAACTTTTAATGCTGAGAGAAGGTAACGTTATATACGTCTCACTTGAAGGAAAATATTAGTTGTGCTTCTCTTTCTGAACAGCTACTGTGTGTGTCTGTATGCTTTGTAGTGCTGTGCTTCTGAAATGGTTGACAATCTGATGGGAACGCTTACAATCAGCAAACCAGCAAAGGGCACCAGCTGCTGAAATACACCTGGTGAGCCACTGAGGGAGGATATGCATCTGCTTGTAGCTAGAAATAATGTAATAAAGTACCTATTTTTACCTGCCAGAGAGATTTTCATTCCTTGATGGATTACATGCTTGTAAAACAGAACAAGGGATATTAAATACTGAAGAAAAAAAATATTTTGAGCAAAATAGCAATATATTGAAAATAGTTCAGCATACTTTTGGAGGGTTTTTTTGTTTTTTGTTGTTTTTTAAAAAAAAATAAGTCTTAAGTAATTGATTTGGCAAAAGTCTCGGTGACTTCAACAAATTGACTATTAACCCCTTAATAAAACCACAATGTATAGGACTAGATGAATCTAGACAGGGCACTCACAAGCCTCAAATGTGTTATGGGTACTGACTGGTACTTAGAAACTACAAAATGCAGCAAGTATGCAATAGATTCAGTTGTTTAAGGGCAGCATATCACATAACTGGTTGGTTCATTTTGTTCAGAGATGTTTCTTATTGTTTTTTTCTATATCGGTAATGTGCTCATTGCTCCTGGCACTGGCTCCCAACTGCTGGGGATGGCAATACACATGCTTGTGCTAGATTTTGTGCAAACTGTGTGCTCTTCGTAAGCTACATCCATCTGTGGTCCTAGTGCATGAATATTACCTGAAGTTGGGTGTACTTGCTAGTCACAGTGCATTCCTGTGCACTGACAGGATATTTTCTGGGTAATCCTAAAGCATGCACTGATTCTAGAGCAGTCTTGCAGCAGTTAGCACCATATTTGGCTCTTTCCACACTTCCACGGGCAGAAATAGGAAGTAGCACATTGTCTTTTTTTAAAAAATAAAAATCCATGTGTATTGGAGACATACGCCACCAGTCAAAAACTTCATTTAGCATATGTTGTATTTCCCCCTGAAAACATTCCATTTCTCATGTATGAATGTAAGAAATATGCTTAGGGGGAAAAGAATACTGTTAAAGTCTTGAGGAAAAATACTTAACATGAACAGCAGGAGATATTTTAGGAGTCTTGATTGATATTCATATTATGAAACTGATTGAAAGAAGCAGCAAGATAGTTGTGTAATAGGATGTGGTTGGGGATTTAGTTAAACATCACATTATGCATTTGCACTTTAAAAAATGGACTGATCAAGCTTTTAGTCTTAAGTAAAATACACATTTTAAATCTACCCTCAAAAATCACTCATTCTGGTTAGCAGCAACGTGAAGTGAAATGAAATAAAAGAAAGAGAAGAAGGTAAATCAAGTAAAAAAAAAAATCAGAAGATCACGACATCAGTATTCATTCCTCTAGGAACATTCTTTCCATTTGCAGGCGTCTCATTTTTACTTGATGGGTTAACGTTATTACCACTGTCAGCTATAATTACCCTTAAAAGTAGTCTGTTAGTTCTTCCTCCTTTTTGTTAAATAGATATTGTAACTCCAAGCTTGAAGAGGTGGTTTATATCATATGGGATAAAAGGCAAGTTAAATACATACCTTGAAAATTATTATTCCTGGGAGATTCTTAGTGATCTTCAAAGAGATAAGATTGTTGACAAAAGCTTTAAGCATGACTCACAGATGAACACCTAAAATTCATGCCGTTAGCTGGTGTCCATAAGACAGAATTGTGTTCATTAGGTTTTTCATGGAAAAAAAAAAGAAGACAAAAGATTGTAGGTACTTAGGTACAATTTTAAAACAATTCACAGTATTAACTTTTTTTGCAGCTTAAAAAAAAGTGCACCTGTTTAAAATTCAGAGTGTTCTTTAAAAGAAAACAGAATGAAAGTGTTCAGACCCACAGTACTGAGTATCACCTCAGTGTTTTAGAAAGTGCACTGCTATTCCTCTCGCCACATGAACAAATGAGGGGAAATCTGTGTTGGCTTGACAGTAACAATGGGACAGTTAATGCTATTTCACATACATGTATAACAAAATCTTCTCACCAAGAAAGATCCCAGAATACTTCACATGTACACATTCTACCACTGATGTGTATACATTTCTGACCCAGAAGGCTCCAGCCAACTGGTTCACAGCTTTCTGTGGATTTTTACACAGCCTTATTCAGTCGAATATTTCAAATGGGCGCCATAAATGAATCTAGCAATAAGTAGGTGATTTATAAAAAAAAAAAAAAAAAAAAAGCTGTTGTTTACTGATTTGTAACATAAAACTCAGAACTGCTCTTAGCCAGAATAACAGAAACTGACAGTTTAGGTCTGGCCAAAAGAATAGCTGGAGAGTTGTTAATTCACTTCTATTGTGCCCTTTCATGATGCAGAAATGCAATCATTCAAGGTTTCACAGTGAAAATGTGATGTTCTGTAGCTTCTAGTACCAAGTGCAGAATGAAGAAAACAGTCGAATTCGGCAGGGCATGCCATGGCTACCCTGCAATCATTTTGAAAGCAGAATTTGGTCCATACTAATGTTGTCTTCAATTTGTAGATTCATGTAATTTTAGATTCTCACTATAGTCAAGCATATAAAATAGTTTGGCCAAATCGAGTTTTTATTATTAAGTAAAATTTCCATGTAGGTGAAAGATTTTAGAAGAGGGCAAAGTATACAGCAGGTCTTGCACTGCACTGTTTCTAAAAACCTCAACCTTATTTGCAAATATTATTTAACATAAATCATGAAGAGCCTCAACTTTAAGGGATCATCCTTAATATAGTTTTTAAATGCATTACTTTGGAAAGTTAACTTTCCTTTTGTGGTTCTGAGATTTCTTTTTTGTTCATTTCAGTAACAGAAATAGGACCTGTTTTGATTGCCAGAGCCAAGGGATTAATTTAGAAATCATCAAGCACTTATAATTTTTTAAAAAGTTATTTTAGTTAAAGAAACTTAAGAGTTATTCCTGTTTAAAAGGAACTGCTATCCATATGAGATTTATGGTTTGATTAACCCCCAAATCACACGGTAACTATAAACAGCATATGGTATAAATTCCTGAGGATTAAGGATTATATATTTCACCAATATACAGAGAGAAACAAGTAATACCTGTTCCGAAAGAGAATGGCATGGTGTTGATAGCAGAAATTTTGCTTTCTGCTGTATTTTGAAGCCTTGTTAAACATAATAAAAAGTGAGCTGTCTATATTCATTTGATGAGGATGAAAATGATTAATCAGTGAGTTTCATGTAAACTTCAGGATTTGCCTACCCTCTCTTCTAAAACACATGTGAAATTAAACTGGAATGGGAAATTTTAAAACTTTTCCCCAATCCACAAAAGCAAAAATAAAGTAATATAGTCTCTAATATAAAACAGATACCATCGATTGAATATAAAGAACTTGACATTTTTTATTCAGTATTTTTGAAATTACATTTTCAAATTCCACCATCACAGATTTTTGTCTGTTTTCTCTTTCCTCATTCTGAATAGATCAGATAGCACTGTATTTCTCCACTTCTTAGCAAACAAGTAATGATATAAGGGACAGTATTTTCCCTTCCTCCCTAGTCTTTTGGTGGTTGTTGCTGCCTTGCCTTGGAAGCGTGAATCCTGTATCTCAACCTTCTGCTTTATTTTTCCATTTCTACCTTCCAAGAAAAAGTCATCTCTCTCCACTAGTCTCCTACCCTTGCAAGACATACAATTGTTTCCAAATAAGAACCCACAAACTCTCATACATTCTCCTCTCCAGATGATGACTTGAATGAAATGTGAAAGTCTGAAGATCAGCCCTAGGCTTCGTGATGAAATTTTAACTTTTTAAGTTAATTATTAGGAGCTAGTTCAATTGCCATGTTTTTCCAGCTTGCAAACTTGTTAGCTGTGTAATTTAGTGTAACTTTTCTTCATAAATTAAGGGGCTGTAGCCAGTTTACAAGGGTCCCTAATAACAGGGTATGTGCTCACCTCAATTTCGTTGATGTGAATCTGAAGTAATTCCACTGACATATAGATTCAAACTGATGTACTAAGATCAGAACCTTGCCTACTATGTCTAATTAGATGCATACGCCTATGTGATGCATTGGCCCATTGTACAAACAATTTATTTTAAATTAAAAAAAAAATGTTTTATCCAGTTCCTACAAACCATATTGCTGGGAGATGACAAAACCACCATTCACTCTTATCTCAAATCTGCTGCCTCAGTGTAACTAGTACAGGAGTACCAAAACCATGCTTCTTGGATTAACACCCTCCTATTTGTTCATGGGTGAGACTGTTGAAGTTCTCAAGGCACATTTCCTATTACACTTAAGGCCATGCATCACTTTTTAGATCCTATAGATTAAATCAGAGAATATTGCTTAGTAATATAATACTTAAAAAAGCAGATAAAAGGCAGAACAGTTGTGAAAGAGATAATTATAGAAATGCAATAGCAGTAGCCATGTTAAGTCTGTGAGAATGGCTAAACCATTAAAAAAAATCAAGAAATTAGAATAATATAAACATTATGTAAATAGATGTAGCTTTAAATAAACATACATAAAGGTGAAGGATGAAATCGTGGCCTCACTGAAGTCAATATTAAAACTTGCTCTGACTTCAGTGAGGCCAAGTTTTTGTCCAAGATCATTTGTAGATGATGTGCCAATATGCACCTCATTGTATTACTATGCTCTCCTGAATAGTTGCTAAAACCCTTGCTGCCCAGTGAATTTTCCCTTATGCCTTTTTGAGGGATTAAAAAAAAGGCATGTTAGGGCTGAAATTGTCTGATATTTATTTATTACCTTGGATCCTCATCTATTTGTGGGGCTACAGGAAACAAAGTGCTATATTCTTTACAAACCCAGTGGAAGGCATGGTCCCTGTCTTGGAAAAACTTAGAGCGGCGGGGAGGGGAAACAGACAAAGGGTATGGAAAAGGACTGCTATATTCAAGTAAATTTCATTGTAATTTATTCTTTGGTTAGATTTCTTTGCATTCCCTCTGAGTGGTGAATGACTCTATTATAGTATAATGTTCCTCTTTGTGGAAAAACACACATTATATGAGCCACTCAGGACTTTTCACTGTTCAGAGAACTGCTTAATTGCTTAGCAAAGTGAGTGCTTTAGAAATTTGGCAATCATGAGTACTGAGTAGCTAGTGAGTAGATTGTTAATCAGTATATAAAAGCAGTAATCCATAATGAAGTAAAACCCTGGTTCTTTCTTGAAGGACAGGTTGATTATAGTCAAGTTCCAAAGGGGTATCCATGTTTAGTCTATTGCAGAAAAACAAACAGAGTCCTGTGGCACTGTTAAAGACTAACAGATTTATTTATTGCATGGGCATCTGACGAAGTGGGATTTTCTCCCACGAAAGCTCATGCGATAAATTTGTTACTCTTTAAAAGTGCCACAGGACTCAGGTTGATCATAATGATTTCTGATAACTTTTTCTTTTCTGATAGGAGCATCGACAGTCCTTCAATATGCTGATCTACTGTAGGGACATTCATCTTTTCATTTGTAAAGGCCACGATTTCTGTTTAAATGCCTTTTGTAGACGTTTTCCTTATAACTGTCCCATCACAATCTATACAAAGTATGTGGTGCGTGTTTTGAGGTTAGTGACTGTAAAATGTTACCTGGCCACAAGGAATATTCTTGAGTTTGTAGTGGAGGAACTAGTTAGTGTCCTAATCCAGGACCAGCATGAATGCTCTCTTGCAGGGTTCACTACTCTGTTCTGACCTTGGTCCAGACAGCTCATTTTGCTTTGAACCAAAGTCTTTGGTTTTCAGTTCCTTCTGTTGTTGTTACTTAGATGTCTTTTTATATTATGAAGTCTCTCTTTGCAACCAGCTGCCACATACAGGATGGTACATAATTTGTGGAGAAACTACAATGCTGACTGTTGTTCAAAGATGCTCTTAAATTTTAATTGGCATCTACCATTATAATTTTCTATATCTGTATGTGTCTAGCCAGGTCTCTCAAACCTAGTCCCTTTAAGCCTATCAGAAATAAAAAATAAAAAAGCTTATTGATGGGTTTGTAATGCCAGAAGTAACTGATCCCACCATCTTTCAGTTTAGTTCAGTTCCTTTGCAACTATTGCTTAAAATACCTACAAAAATTTTAAAATAAAACTTTTTATGATGACAAATTCAAGAGGGGTAGCTGTGTTAGTCTTTTACCGCAAAACTAAAACAAAGGAGGAGTTTTGTGGCACTTTTAAAGACTGACAAATTTATTTATCACATAAACTTTTGTGGGTGTCATCAGATGCATGAAATGGAAAATGTGGCATGTTAGCTGCACATATATATGTACAGAGAAGAGAGGGTCACAGGGTAAATGAAAGCATCCAGATAGATAGGCTAGCAGTCTCTGCAGAGTAACCAAGCTTTGTTTTGATTCAAATTGTGTGTAAGAGGGAAAGCCTGAGCTGTAATGAAGTGAAATGGGTGATAGAGGGGAAATCGCCTTTTGTAATGGTCCAGCCATTCAGGAGTTCTATTCAAGCCCAGTGTGAAGGTATTTAGTTTGCATAGGAATTCCAATTCTACAGTTTCACATTCTAATTTGTTTTTGAAGGGTTGTTTGGTTTTTTTCTCAGAAATAATGTAACTAGCATTTTTTTTTCCAGACTGCCCAGATACATTGAAATGTTCCCTTACTGGTTTTTGAAGGTTGCCGTTCTTGATGTCTGATTTGTGTTCATTTATTCTTTTGTGCAGAAACAATCCAGTTTGGCCAATTGTATATAGCAGAGGGGCATCATGTGTCTTGCAGGGTTCATTGCACCTCACTGCAAACTGGAAGCTCATTTACACTTTATCAATTTAACACAGAAATTGATAGGCACCAGTTTAGTTGTCAGTGAGATCTTTACACACACACTCATAAAACAAACATAAGTTTATTCATTACAGTAAGATCTTAAATGAAAACAAGTCAAACTAATATAAAATCAAATGGTTAATCAGTCAAGGAGATAATCACAATCAAATAAAAGGAAAACTCGCATTTTAAACTAAGATCACTGTTCTAGTCTATGTTCAGCTTATCACGCAGGTTTGGCTGTGATGATCTACAGCTGCTCCCCTGCACTATGGTAGGTGTAGGTCCTTAATGTTGCTTAAAAGATGGAATCCAAGGAAGAGCTTCAGACAAAGGTTTTTATTGCAGTCGGGTGATACTCCATGTCGGGCAATGGGCTTGACCTTTCCCTCTTGAGTCAAGGTGCTTGAGCTACATTGTTCTTGTAGGCGTGCCTCTGCTGGGTGTTGAAATACAACCCATATTTTAGATGTCTGCAACACGGGATGCACCAGACGAGCATCTCCTGGTGACGGTATGGGTAATAGCTCAAGTAGCCTGTCATCTGGTGGTTGATGCTCAGTCTCTATCATGCTTGCAATCTCTTCTCAGGACCTTAGCCCTCTAGCCAAGTCATAGAATCATAGAATAATAGGGTTGGAAGGGACCTCACAAGGTCATCTAGTCCAACCCCCTGCTAAAAAGCAGGACCACTCCCACTAAATCACCCCAGCCAGGGTTTTGTCTAACTGGGCCTTAAAAATCTCCAAAGTCCTCTGAATTTCTCCCTTTTGGGTGTATAGTCCTGTTCTGGATGGTCACCCGCTGCACTACTCACTGTGGTTCCCTGTCCACCGTGGTCTAGGGGAGTTGAGTGCGACCTAGGCCCGCTCACTTCTCTGGGTCCCAGCCCAGCGACCCTATGCACTTGGTTGAGCGCTGTCTCAACACCCTCATTCTTCTTCAGCTTCTCCTCTCCAGGTCCTCTGGGTCATAATCATGCCTGCCCCAGGTACCTGCAGCCCTTGTATCAAAGCTTGTGGCTCGCTGAAGCCCAGCAGTTCCCCTGTGTGCTGTCCAGGGTCCTTTCTCCCACAGTCATGCTGACAGTCTGACCTTACTCGTCCAAGGTCTGATGTGAACTGCCCAGAGCAGTAGCTGCAGTTCTGGGCCCTGATTGGTCCTGCAGTCCTCTGCTCCTATTGGCTACTACTCCTAGGCCCTTTTAACTCCTTTCTGGCTGGAGCAGGGAAACTACCCTGCTACATTTATTACTCTTTCCTCATGTGAAAGCTTTTCCATAGCCCTAATCATTTTATATGCCCTTTTCTGTACCTTCTCCCATTCCAGTACATCTTTTTTTGAGATGCAGTGGCCAGATCTACATGCATTATTCAAGATATGGGTGTATTATGGATTGATAAAGAGGCAAGATGATACTTTTTTTAAAAAAATATCTCACTTTCCTATGATTCCAAATGTTGCTAGCTTTTTGACTGCTGCTGCACACTGACTGGGTGTTTTCAGAGAACTATCCACAATAACTTCAAGATTTCTTTAAGTGGTAACAGCTTACTTAGACCCCCTCCTTTTATATGTATAGTTCAGGTTATGTTTTCTGATGTGCATTATTTTGCATTTATCAATACTGAATTTCATCTGCTGTTTTGTTGCCCTGTAACCCAGTTTTGTGAGTTCCTTTTGCAACTCTTCACAGTGTGCTTTAGACTTTACTATCTTCAGTAGTTTAACATATCTGCAAATTTTGTCACCTCACTGTTTACCTCTTTTTCCAGATCATTTATAAATATGTTGAATGGTACTGGTCCCAGTACAGACCCTAGGGGACACACCATTACTTACCACTCTGCATTCTGAAAACTGACTATTTATTTCTGACCTTTGTTTCCTGCTCTTTTAACTGGGTACTGATCCAGGAGAGGACTTTATCCTAAGACTGCTTACTTTGATACACTGTATTACTAAGTGTATTACTGCTTACTAAGTACACTGTATTCAGTGAATCATCCTTGTCCACATGCTTGTTGACTCCCTCAAGGATTTTAGTAGATTGATGAAGCATGATTTTCCTCTACAAAAACTATGTTGACACTTCCCCCCAAATTGTATTCATCTATGTATCTGATAATTCTGTTCTTTACTATAGTTTCAACCAGTTGCCTGGTACTGAAGTTAGGCTAACCAGCCTGTAATTCCTGGGATTACTTCTGGATTGCTTTTTAAAAATCAGGGTCACATTAACTATCCTCTAGTCATCTGATACAGAAGTTGATTTAAATGAAAGATTAGGTAACACAGTTTGGAGGTGCCCATAATTCTTTGCCACTCCTGATTAATAGCTCTTTGACTTCCAGCCTTTTCCTCTGCAGACTTCTGCTGACAAAGTTTTCCATTGTATTTTCAATCTTTCACGTCATATTTTGCTGTCCTCTTCCTTCCACTTTTCTTTGCAGGCCTTTCTTCCAACCTAGTCACATGTCCAGGTTACTGCAAATGTGGATTCGTCAGCCTACGTATCATTGTGTCCCCAGTGGCAGCACATATGCAGCCACTGGGGCTCCCTGACCCTGGCAACAGTGTTACTGCATCTGCCGGGGTTCCCTGGTTCCTAGTGGCAAGAGAGGCAGCCACTGGGGCTGGCGACTGCAGAGGAGGCAACCGCCCAGGCTTCCCAGTCCTAGCTGGCAGTGTGGGCTCTCTGGTTCGGCATTGGGGTGGGCAACACCCAGGGCTTGCCTTAGCAGCCGCCGACTCCTCTGTGCAGGGGTCCAGGGATTGCCATTTACTAGTCAGTTCACTGCTCTAATGAAATTGACCACCCTTACTTGTCCATTTAATCACTCTGTTAGAGCAGTGAAATTGACAAGTATGACAACTCCCCACCGGTATAAGGGGGCAGAATGTCCACATTGACACTCTGCCATCTTAATTTTGCTGACAAAAGCCCTATGCCCCTTATTTAGGTAGTTTTATTTTGTTGGCAAAATAGGAGAGTTTTGTCGGCAAAGAGGGAAATGTAGTGTGTATGCTAGGATTGTTTTGTCGATAAAAACTGACTTTTGTTGACAAAACTTCCTAGTGTAGACAAAGCCCTAGATTCTGGCAGACTGAGAAACTTTGGGAGGGGCTAGCATATGAGATGGGAAGATGGAAAGGCAGGAGTGACCAGTGAACTAATTAGATGGGCAGTGGTTATAGAGAAATGGTTGACTTGAATGAATCTTCTGTGCATCCTGGCTTTTCTTCTTAAATACTTTTTGTTTGATCTGTTGCCATGTGCTAAAGTTACTAATGATTCATAATGATAAAAAAGAACAAAAATAAATTATGTGCAGCATATGTATTTCATAACCTAAAATTTAAGTCTTCAGAACTAATTGCTGATTGGACTAGGAACTGACAGAAGTGGCTTTAAAATATTCATTCAGAAGAGGGTGGTGTGCTATGTTCCCTCTTGGATGTCGCACACCTGCACAGTTATCACAAACCCCCATGCAGCAGAGATTAAAGTAAGTTGGGACTGCGGGGGGAGAAGAAAGGGGACCGGTGGCAGAGAGGAGAGCTGGGGCTGAGGGAGGGGGGAAAAGAAAGAAGACTGGTGGCGGAGAAATGAGCTGAGGTTGAGGGAGAAGGAAGGAGAAAGAGGACTGTCAGTGGAGAGGAGAGAGCCGGGGCTGCAGGAGGAGAAAGGGGCCGGGACTGTGAGGGTGAGCACTGGACAGTGGTGGAAATCAGCTGAGGCTGCCAGGGAGAGCTTTGGAGCTGGCAGCAGGGGCACGTGGGCAGAGCAGAGCTACGTACACACTACAGAGTTGTCCCGCAATAACTTTTATTATAATTATAACGCTTGAGTGCGTCCACACAGCACTCCTCCTAGCGAAAGGAGTGTTCACTCGCTCTTTTCAATTTTTGCTAGAAGGAGCAGTGCATGGTGGGTACCTATCCCACCATGCACTGCCCTGCCAGCCGAAAGGCTGGCAGTGGTGCTGCCTTGAGCCCCAGTCCTGCAGTTGGGGCTCAGGTGGACTGGTGCGCAACTGCTGCCGGCCAGGTGAGCAGCAGCTGAGCCCCGGCTCAGCCAAACCTGGCTGCCCAGGCTGCAGGGGCTTCAGCTCCCCTGGTGGAGCTCCAGCCGCTGGGCAGCTGAGCCCCAGTGGGGGGCTTGAGACCACTGTCGGGGGGCTTGAGACCCATGCCGGGGCTACCGATCCCCACAGCTGGGCCCTGGCGGGGGGCTTGAGAGCCCCGCTGTGGCCGCAGCAGGGATCCAGCTGCTGGCCACCTGAGCTCCTGGGAGCCCGGTGGGTGGAGGGGCCCCACTGTTGACAGAGCCCCGCCACCCACCGGTCTCCAGCTGCAGGGGTTCTGGTGGCAGCGGGGGCTGCAGCGCTTAAGCGCGCAGCCTCCGCTGCCACTCGAAGACCCAGGGCTGAGCTAGGGGGGTGGCCTGAACCCTCGCCGGTTTGGGCCAGCCCCTTAGCTCAGCCCCGGGGCTTCGGGTGGTGGTGGGGGCTGCGTGCTTAAGGGCCGCAGCCCCAGCCGGTACCCGAAGCCCGGGAACTGAGCTAGGGGGCTGCAGGGCTTCGGGTGGCGGCGGGAGCTGCTGTGCTTGCCCCTGCTGCCACCCGGAGCTCTGGGGCTGAGCTAGGGGGCTGGCTAGAACCGGTGTGGGCAGCCAGTTTGGGCCAATCCCCTAGCTCAGTCCAGGGGAGCTGCCGAACCTGGCAGCTCCCATAACAGTCAATTTCACTGCTAAAGCAATGAAATTGACATATTTGACAGCTCCGGTGTCCCAGAGTGCCCTCGATTTGCACTCTGGGACATTTCTGGAGGCTGTCAATAACACAAGAAGCGTCCACACAGGCTGTACCACGGAACAACTGTTCCGTGGTAAACCTTACCACCCTCGTTTGGGTGGTTTACATGTTGCGCGGCAAGAGGGCTGTTGCGGCGCAACAAGAAGCATTGGTGTGTGGATGCTTTCACTGTTATCGCGCGGTAAGGAGCCTTACCGCGCGATAACTTTGTAGTGTGTACAAGGCCTTAGAAAGAATGCAAAACGAAAGCTAGAAAGTTTCAGTAAAAACTCAGCAACTCTGCTTCATGCATTTGCACTTTTCAAAGTGTTGATAAGTGATGGTGCTGAATGCTGATAATGTCTGGAAACATTAGGTGTTAAGTATCCAGTTAAAAGTGAAGTGTTGTCAATTGCCCAGCTGAGGCTTAGAGTAATGGCCAGAAACATACGCAGCTCTGCCACTGACCAGCTATTACGGGGACTCAGAACACAAAATGGTCATTTTAAATTCTTTTCTTCTCCTCTGGTGAAATGCTATTGTTTATTTCCTAGTTCATTCTGTGACGTTGCTAGTGCTTGCACAACATTTGTGATATTGAGGAATATTGCATTCTGGGATGCTTTCTGCTAACTTGGAAGGATTCTTTTTACTAAAATGGGTTGACATTTTATAAAATTTGATTTTGTTGTTCCATGAAGTTTTATATGCTGGTGGTTGTTCTGATGATGTGGCTTGTGATCTTTTGTGACGCTTATTATTTCATTTGTAGGATTGCATTATGAGGTTTGAAAGGAAAGGGATTATGAATAATAAAGAATAAGGAAAGTGGATGGTAGCTTTAATGAAAGATGAGTTGGGTAATAAAAAGCAGAGCATCTCTGGTACACTAAAAACGTTCTTAGACATTGTCACTTCTACACTGACAGACAAGTTCACATTCCTGGCCCAGTTGTTGATGTATGTAGCACATTTCAAGCATCTAGTGCAGATGCTGAGTGAGGCTTCAGTCTAATGAACAATATAAAGACAAAGACTCGTAACAGGTTGGAAGTTTCTTACCTAGACATGCTAATGGGCATCAAATCATATCTAACTGCTAGATTTGAGGTTGACCTTGACTCTGTATATATATTCTGGAAATGTGATGAAGACAAGTGTCAGAAATTGTGAGGTGTAGATGGTGGTAGAGGCTAGATAGGCAGCAAGTGTCATCGTCTCACATTTGTTTAGTAAATTAATAAAACTACAGTATTTCAGTTTAACCTTTTTATTAAAGTTCTAATGAAAAGACAACATATATGAATTTCTTTTGAATTAAGGTTCTTAAGCATGCTGATGCTTCCAGTGCCCCAAAACATGTGACACCCATGCCTCACAAATTGCCACTCAACCGCATCATCAGCTTAGAGGGAACATTGGTGTGGTGTATGTACTTGCTCAAATTCTTCTAATATGGGATTTTATATATGACTCCCCCCACACCAGAAATATATATATATATATATATATATATATATATACGTACTGCCATTTTTGGTAAAACATCAGGATATAGACTTCTCCACACTCATCTCCACTTGGGTATGCAAAATGGCATGTAAGCCCTTATTTGCTTGTGCCTTTTGTAGCTGTAATACATGTGTGTGTTAATGTTGGTTTGTACCTTTAAATAATTAAAAACCTGTGTATGTTCAAGTATTAAGGGGTTTTGTTTTTGTTTTGTTTAAGCAAGTATGTGCACTTGTACAAAGCAGGTGAGCATCTTGGGTATATGTCTAATTTTACACATGCAAAAGTGCAGGCCAGGTAATGTGCTGGCAGAAAATTTCTATTAACCTAGTTTACTTTCTTAGATAAATCAATGGGAGGGAATGGGGGAGAACATGGTATAGAGATTACTTAATTACATGGTTGAGGAATATCCAGATCTTGCTGAGGTTCGTAAATTTACTGTAAGACAACACAGGTAAGTCATGTTATATTAATAAGTTTAATTATATCCTATCTCAGAGTTCAGAAAGGCAAGAGAATACAGGATGGGGTTTGTAACATTTAAAATATTTATGATCCAGACCATTGATTATGATATATATTCAAATCAAACCAATTAGCAGGGGAAAAGCTGCTTGTTTAAATTTCTGATGTGAACTAAACATATAACATTTATGATGAATGAGTAATAAACTCTTTAATTTGTTATATTAAAATAACAGATGTTAGTGTAGTAGGACATTTATCTTAATTAGATTATTGTATACTGTACAATTAAGACTCAATGACTGACTAAATTTTTCATTTAAAATAATAGGAAATAATCTCAATCGACTATGGTGTGAAACCTATCTAGAGAAATGAAGTTGTTCAATGTCAAATACCCATTTTTAAATTAGAGATGTTGAGAGCATGCTATGAATAAATGAAAGTACTTGCAAGTTTCAGAAAAATGGTACTCAGATCATTGGCTCTGGGAGAATAGCAAAGCAAGGGAGAAGGTGAAGAAATCTTATCTGTTGTTGTTGTTTTGAATGGCTGGATGAAGACATGGTATCTTAAGTCTGTGCATGGAATCATGAAATCTGAGAGCTGCTGCTAAAGTATTAGCTAGTGTAATAGCTTTAAGCAGACTTAGAAGCATACTGAGCCATCTAGTGAAATTTTGTGATATTAGAGTTGACTATCTGACAAATGGTTTCTGCTATGGGGTTTATGCACTGTAGTTGGAATTTAATGAACATGGAGAATGCACAGAAGGCCCACTGCTGCTAGTAAATTGTAGCAATGGTGTTCTGCTCTGGACAGGAAGAACCATGATGCAGTTGGAGTCTATGCACAGGCCTATGGGAATTATGCTTATTTGGATCCAATAGCCCTGCAAGAAGGGAGACACAGGAGGCTAATGAATTCGTTGTCCTCAAAACTGCAGTCACCAGGCAGTAATAGTGACTGATGGAATAGATGTTTTTTCACTGTTACTGTGGGGTGGATTTTTCTGAATTATTATCCACTTCTTCCTTCTGAAGCCCAGTTTGTTCAGGTAAGTGTGCACCACTGTGAATTTCATCGTTGATTAATAACCTAAATAAGATTTTCAACTAAGCAGCTTGTTTTCTCATTTATAAATTATTGTTAAAGCACCAAAGTGAACATCTTTGTAGTGAATTGATTATCCTGACTGTCTTCACCTAATCTGTATATTGGAAAGCAGTGATTCAGAAAAGGATGTAGGGATTGAAGTGGAAAAGCAACACCACTTGAGCTTCCAATACGACAATGTGGCAAAACGGGCTAATGTGTTCCTTTGATATATAAACAGAGAGGTGTGTTGACCTCTGTATATGGCACTGGTGAGAATGATCTTGCAATACTTTGTCAAGTTCTGGTGAGCACATTTTTTAAAAAAGTGTGAAAAATCAGGAACATTGAGTGAAAAGCCCTAACTATTTCAGGTTTGGAGAAAATGCCTTATGGTGACAGGCTTAAGGATCTCAGTCTGTTTAGCTCATCAGAAAGAAGATTCATTACAATGTACTAATACCTTATTGGGAAAAAAATACTGTGTACTAAAGACAAACGTAAATTGTGCTTTAGTTGCACAGATTATAGGGCTCAGTGCAGGTGAAAGTTCAGGGGATTTAATATACATAAGGTCAGACTAGATGATCTGACAATTCCTTCTGGCCTTATGCTCAATGAATATCAGAATTTCAGACCTCACGTTTTGAGATGCTCCTGCTTTATGCTTGAAGTGAACTGTTTGGAACAGTATTGATGGCACACTGGATTCAAAATAGAAGAGGAAGATAGCTGTAGAGTCCCACTTGGTAACTGATTTCATGCAGGTCTTGAAGATGGCTTTCTCTTATGGGGGGTGATTAATAGACCTCTGAGACATCTATATTATGGATAATGACGTTATAAAAATAGTCCCTTCTTACATCAGAGATCTGTTTCCATATGCATTCAGAGTAAAGTGTCAGATTCACTGGCAACAATACTTTTGCACAACTCTGCCTCCAAAGAATTGCAGAGACAACACAACTGGACCCATTTATTTCTTATCCATCTTCAGTCAAAAGCCAAAGGGATTGGTGACAGAATTTGGCTTGCAGAAACTTTTACTGCTGGTAATGTGCGATCAGAAAAGAATGCTCTTTGAGTAGGAGGCCAGTTTAGGTTTATAGGGCTAGAAGTTAAAAGCTTGTAAAAAGAGCAAATTTTATATAGAAACCATGAACACAGTAAGCTTGTGACTACAATAGCATTTTGGCATTCCTTTTCAGGGCCAAACCATGTTAACTCCCCCTCCCCACTCCCCACCAAATTCATGCTCTTATATCCATTATTGTAGTTTTTAAAAAAGAAATGCTTATTTTTGTGCAATTCTCTTATGTTTTGTTCTACTATAAATTTTTAAAGAGCTAGGCAGTTTGGATTATTTCTTATCTGTAGTACAAAGTACCTTGGTGTTCAGTATAATTGTGCGATTAAGTATTCCTTGATGGTCTTTGTAACTGAGTTGCCTTCACCAGACCTCCATAGGGTACACCACTTCTTCAGTTCCCCCTTCCAGTTCTTTCACACAGCACAAATAGTGTTTCAAAATGAAGTCTAGTGTCTAGTGGCTTATTAATATCATTAAATAAAATGTGTCTCCTTTGCCTCTGTCTAGCTCCTTTTTTTTTAATTGCCCCCTCTCATTCTCATATCAGACTTTGACTGCCTCTGTTTAGCAAGGTCTCCTGCTAATCTTGCTTCTGGGCTTGTGCCCCAGCTCCATCTGCACTTGGTCCACTGGTTGCATTCTGGACCCTGGGCTTCTGCTCATTCACAGGCAGTGTTCCTTCTGCTGTTATCAGTAGAAAGATGGACAAAACGCTTGCTCTTAGTCCACAAGCCTTGGAGACAGGAAGCCTTGCATCTTGTTTCCTGTCAATCACATGCCTGCTTCAAGTTATGTGTCTTGGGTCTATAAGGCCAAAGCCCATAATAGATATGTTGTGTCACACGCACCGAAATGACCCATCCTTTTAAATATCCTCATGTCCAATTTATTTAAGTTCAATGTATTTTTCCCCATATACTTCTCAAGCGTGCTAATAAAATACCTCTTTCATACATGTGTATAAAAGAACTTTTACTTGAATTTATTAGAAAATTCTTACTAATTCTTCTTTAGTAGTTACTCCATGTGCTGTTTAGTTGAACCATATAAGTATATTAATTTTATGTGGATTTTTGAATGCATAAATAAGTACCAACAGCATGCTGTCTTGAAAACTTTATATATTCCACAGTAAAATACATTAATACAAAGAACTGCCTTCTTATCCTAATAAGTAAAGGTAATTGAGTAATACATCCTCCACAGAAAACACAAAAATCCCTCCCTGAATGCTGGGGGTGGTGGGGAATGAGCCTTATGTTGCATCCTGAATAGTTATTGGACTCAGACTGAGTATAGTTTATAGGTCCTGATTTATAGGCATATGAGTAATCTCATTGATGCTCCCCGTAGGTGCATTACAACAAACTCCACACAAACCAGCATCCCTGTCTGATTTCTACTGCGGGATGTTTGCAGAGCAGTACCTTGGAGATCTATCCACATTGTTCTGCATTGAGTCTTCATTGACTCAATTGCTCTGCATTGACTTTATCTTTGACACCCTTGTGAAGGTGGGAGGTGGTGTTATCCCAGGTCAATAAATATGCTGCACACCTATGTGCCAGACCAAAAACTGAGGTGCCTAGGTTTGCAGCACTTTAGAGGGTCCCCTGCAGCCCAAAAACTGCCGCCGCGGCTTCTTGCGATGGCGGCGCTGGGAGACGAAGAAGTCTCCTTGCCGCTACCACTGCTGCCACTTTTGGTGGTGGTGCAAGTCAAAGAAGCATCCTGCTACTGAAAAACAGCGGCTTTTGGGGGGGGGCGGGGGGGAGGTGCCAGGGACCATAGCTCCCTGAAGTACAACTGCACTGCGGTACAATTCCTGGGCTCCATGGCAACCCGGCACCTGGGTTTTGCTGAGTCCTGTATTTTCCTAATTTTACAGATATGGAACTGAGGAATAGAGATCATGTGATCATGTAACCAGACTATCATATTGCATACGCTCAAGGGGATGAAGATAAGGTTGCATGGACAATATATAATTCTGGAATTTTCCTAATTTTTGAGTAAAAACATGCAACTGATGAGTAAATAGAGATAAAAAGTAGTAAAAAGTAAGTTTAAAATAAGAGTAAATAAAAGTGAGTAAAAAGATGCATCTGACGAAGTGAGTTGTAGCCCACGAAAATTTATGCCCAAAGAAAATTGATAGTCTTTACAGAAGAGTCCTTGTTTTTGCTGTATACAGCCTATCATGGCCACCCCTCTGGAACTAATTTTTGAGTGGTTGACTTTGTAACCTTAATGTTCTTTTATTTTTTTTTTTAAATGTCACATGTTAGTTTGTATTTTTGACTTTTTCATTTAGCTCTGCAGCCTAAATTGGGGGTAGCCTGACAGTGCTCTGAAAGAAAGGAGGACAGCATTGTTTCCTCTTTATGCCTTAGGATTGCCTTAAAATATCAATTTAGTAGATCATTCTCCATTTATAAAGTGTTATAAAGGTGTATATTCTCACTAACAATTACATAATTATGTTTAAAATACATAAGAGTCATAATTTATCAATACTGTTTATACCAATATTCAGTAACTATAAATGAAATTTGATCCGGTGTGTTTTTATTGAAATTAATAGTGAAAAATGTAACAGTGGTGTAGTTAAGGGTAAATTATCAATAATCATGTTAATGGTTTAAAAGATACTCTATTTATAATATATAAGAAAAGAAATTTGAAGTGGTAGACAGCCTTTTGGGATCAAAGGCTTGTGACTAATTTTTAAAGATGATGCAAAAATTTCCCCTTAATTTCACTGTCCTTGTATTTTCATTTCCACATCCTTGTTTTCTTTCAGATTGGGCAACTTGTTTTTAAAGGCATGAAAAGCCTAAACAGAATCCAATCAATAGTTTTTGAAACTGCTTACAATACAAATGAGAACATGCTGATCTGTGCACCCACCGGAGCTGGGAAAACTAATATTGCCATGCTAACCGTCCTGCATGAAATTCGCCAACATGTTCAGCAAGGAGTTATCAAAAAGGATGAGTTTAAGGTAAGAATTTAATGAACCAAAAAACTCAGCTTTTTTAACTTGTAAGATAAAACCCATTATGCAGTTATACGCATTATATGAAAACAAGAAGTTTTCAAGGTTGTTATACTTCACCTCATAGAAAATGCTGGTGATTTACTTCATTGCTATTAAACCAATTTCTGTTTGTGTTCTGAAAATCATATTACCCATGTGAAAAGCTATGAAAATACATTTAGCTTTGATGCAGAACCAATTCTCAAAGTAATGAGGCTGTATAAACAAAATCCATTGTCCTCTAAATAGCGGCACACTTATCCAACAAAGATAACTACTTTTCATATATCACTATTAAGATTTTTCACTGTAAGTGCCTAGAATCATATTTCACAATAAATTGTGGTTTGTATTGGTTGCCATGAAACAAATGACATTGTGAGGTTTGCTCATTTATCAAGCTAATGTCGTTTTGGTACAGATTGTGTATGTAGCTCCAATGAAGGCTTTGGCAGCTGAAATGACAAATTACTTCAGCAAGCGTCTGGAGCCACTGGGCATCACAGTGAAAGAGTTGACCGGTGATATGCAGTTGTCAAAAGGTGAAATTCTACGAACACAGGTATGTTTTGTTTCAAATGAATAATACCTCTATATAGGAATATGTGCACCCTTCCGTTTATTAAAAAGATCATTTTTAAATGTTGTAGCAGTTGGAATATAACATTACATTATCAATTATTTTATATATGTTTAAAATGCAACCAGTTTGAAACATGTTCACTGTGAAGAAAAGTGTCATGTATATATTTGAAACACAGACCTAAAATTATCTACATTTTCACTGAAATTTGAGGTTCCATCTACAACCATATAATATATCCACAATCTTCCTATCACATTCCAGTTTTATTGGGTCTCTGAACAGACCCATGGTCTCCCCATTATTTATAACCATCAAACACAACCAGCGCCTTTACTTTGGATTCTAACCTTTTAATGGATTCTTCTTACCTTTTAGGGATTGTGCAGAACATAAGTCGTTAATTCAAATTCGGCATTCACGTAAACTAGGTACTTCATATTTTTTTAAAAAGCTGGCCCCCTACCCGCAACCTCCTCTACTCTTTTCCTTCCCACAAAAAAACAAACAAACAAAAAAAAAAACAGACCCAAAAGTCAGATGGGGTCAAGTCCTCAGACGGAAATGTCAAAAAAGTTTGAAATATTACTATAATGTTGTTACTATAGTATAAATAAATCTTTTGTCAGACCACTTTTTAATGTATTTTGTGGTGTTTTGGCTGTGTTGGTCCCAGGAGATTAGAAAGAGGGTGAGGGAGACATTAGTCTCTTATTGGAAGCTGGTGCAATAAAAGATATTCTCATCCACTTTGTCAATCATGTTTTAAAGGGTTAATAAAACAGAAGATTCTATTGCTGACTAATCTCAGTGTATTTTCTCTGATAGAGTATTTAAATGATGAAAAGTATCAGGTATCACTAATGAAGATCTTTGCTTCTTGAGAAATTCTAGACATTTTAATAAATGAATTTCCTTACATGGCTTCATGAACAGTGTTGTGCAGCAAGTAAATTTTTCCGTAGCTGATATAACTATTCCCCCCCCCTTTCTTTATTTCTTCACATATGTGCAGAAAAGAGGGTTTTGTCAGGTATTCATTTTGGGCAAACATTCTTTCAGCTAGTGAGGTAACACTTTTCCACAATACAAAAATGGCTTTATATTTTTACGCTTAAACTCCTTGTTATTTGTCTCCTAATTTCATGACTCCAAATAAACATTGGCTCTATTGATTATCAGTACGAACTCTTACGTGTAATCAATCCTGTAGTAATTAACATTGATTCAGTTGAGAGCTTTTGAGTTTTGATAGACTTTAAATCTGTGTTGTTAGATTGTGGATGTCTTTTACTATGTTAAAAAGATAATATAAATTTATGGATTATAAATCCAGAAGGGACCATTGTGATAATCTAGCCTGACCTCCTCCATAACACAGAGGGATTTCCCTGAATTATTTTCTGTTTGAACTTAGAACATGCCTTTTTGAAAAGTATCCCATCTTGATCTGAAAATTTCTTGTCATGGCGGCTCCAGCACAGCCCAGATGGGATGTTCCAATGGTTAATTACTCCGAATTCCAGGGATAAACTCTTGTTATACCATTGTTTGCTGGGCTGAGGAGCCCTCTCCTCAAACTTTGGTTCCCCACTTTTATTGCAGATGGTGATTGTCACCCCTTAATCTTTTGTTTATTAAAATAAACAGATCGAGCTCCTTGAGTCTTTCACTATGTGGCATGTTTTCCAATCCTTTATTGATTCTTGTGGCTCTTTTCTTAACTCTTTTCAAATTTCAACATCCTTCTTGAATTGTGGACACCAGAACTTGATTCAGTATTCCAGCAGCAGTTGCACCAGTGCCAATAACAGAGGTATTATAACTTACCTGCTCTGACTAGGTGTTCCCTGTTTATACATCCACACATTGCATTAACCCTTCTGGCCATAATATCACATTGGAAGCTCATGTTCAGCTGATTATCAACAATGGCCAGAAAGTCTTTTTTTTTTAAGTCATGGCTTCCCAGTTTAGAGCCCTACCATCCTGTAAGTATAGATCACATATGTGGTTCTTGGATGTACTACCTTACTTTCTATTGAAACACATCTGCTTGAGTCAAATTTACCAAGTAATCCAATAGCTCTATATCAATGACCTGTTCTCTTAATTATTTATTACCTCAAATCTCGTCAATTTTTGTTTTCTTCCCAGTCATTGACAAAAATATGAAATAGCAAAGGTTGATCCCTGCGAGATCCCTTTAAAAATTAACCAATTAGATGATGATTCCCTATTTACAATTAAATTTTGAAAGCTATGTGTTAGCCAGCATTTAAAGTGTACTCATATGTGGTCTTAGCGGATGGGAAACGTGGGCAGCTGACCATGGCCCTGCAGGGGGACGGGCCCCATGCCACTCCGGTAGGGAGCTGGGTCCAGTGGCGGGGCCGTGGAGCCCGGCAGTGGCCTGCAGTGGCCCGCAGCTGGGCTGGGGGTCCCAGTGGTGGCCCATGATGGGCTGGCCAGGGAGCCTGCTTTGGGACCGGGGAGCCTGGCAGTGGCTCACAATGGGGCCGGCGGCGGGTCTGGGCAACCCGGAGACTGGAGACGGGTTTGGCAGAGGCCCTGGGGGCCGGGAAATCTGGCAGTGGGTGTGGTGGGGGCCCTGTGAGGTCAGTGGGGGTCAGATGGGGTGCAGGGTGGGTGGTGGTGAGGGCTCACGGGGAGGAGGCTGGGGAGCCCAGTAGGGGACCAGCAAGGAGTCAGGACCCCTTTGACGGGATGGGAGCCTGGAGGCACCCCAGAAAGGAGAGGCAAAAATCAAAGCTGGAGCCCCCATGTAATGTGGGGGGCCCACCATCCTTGACTTTTGCCCCGGGCCCCACAATTGCTAAGACTGCCCTGTAGTCTTACTTTAACCTGCTAATTAAACCTCAGTAGCTGCTGTTTGTTCCTTTGTTACTGCTGGAATAGAAAGTATTTCATCATCCTTGAGGATGTAGTTGTATCATATTTTTCCCCATATACACAACAGAAGTAATTACTGCATGCTGCTACATTTTCTGTATTACTATTAATATTTTTACCAAATATCATTTTTGTTACTAATATAACTCCTTTTATGGTCTTTAACACTGCTGTCCGTGGCTTTCTCCTTGTAAGCATTAGTTTTCATCATTTTTTTTTTCATTTCCTACCTTCTGATTTACATTCTTTACTATAAACTTTCTTTCTTTCTTTCTTTCTTTCTTTCTTTCTTTCTTTCTTTCTT
>ML685898.1:1972190-2113407 GCA_007922175.1 Pelusios castaneus
CTTTCTTTCTTTCTTTCTTTCTTTCTTTCTTTCTTTCTTTCTTTCTTTCTTTCTTTCCATAAAGAAATAAAATGTTATAGCTACTCTCTTTCCCTGTTCTATAAGCCTGTATACTGTTTGGCGTCACCCCTCGGGGTGTTATTCATCGAGGGGACCAGGCAGACGCCGGGTTCTTTTTCCACCGGGATTATAGCCCGGCCTTGATCTGATGGAAGGGAGGCGCTGATAGATACATCAGTAGTCGGGGGAACTAGAACTGAATAATAAAGGGTTAAATCAAGCCAGCCGATAACCCAGGTAATTACCAAAGGAATCAAGTACTGTTCCCATAGGGGAAACAGAAAAAGAGGGAGGGGAGTGTCAGGAATAAAATAGCAATAGAATCAAGAGAGTTAAAATCATAAAGTATTTATTGCAGAGCAGTACAAGAAGACATATTTTTTCCTTATTTCTTTTGTTAGTGCATTCTTTAACTGTTATATACTTGCAAGATTTAGTACTTTACTGTTAAACTTGTTATGTTATTGTGCTGCAGCAGGTCTTAAAGATAAAAGTAAATGCGCATTATTAACTATTTAATTGCTAAAACTATTCTTATTACTCTGCACTTGCCCCTAGCAACAAAGGGGTGCCCCTAACTTCAAAGGGGATAGCAGGCTATCTACCTGTACTCCCAGGCTGGGGTGCTAAACTGCTTGTTCCCTATCCTTATACCTATCCCCCTGTACCCTCGGGGACCAGGGCGCTAACCTACTTCTGTCCTTACACCAGGACTCGGGGTACTAAGCTTTTCTTACTATTTCAGTTACTTATATGCCTGTTACTTATATACCTGTAGCTACTTTTTAACCAGTGTTCACCGAGGCCTCTTGTGGTTTCTTAATACTCACCGAACTCCTTACCAACGTGTCAGTTTCGCCATCGTCGGGGATCAGGTGCTGACCTTTCTTTGATGAGCTAGGGCCAACATGCCAGTCCAGTCAGCTTCAAGACCAGGATCTGACCTTTCTCTGGCTACAGATAGAGCCCATGCTTTGACTCTACCGTGCCCTTGGCTATGGACAGACCCCACTGGCTATCGTGACCGGAGTCACGGGGCGTCTTGAATCTGTCCAGCTTGCCCAAAGGGGGTATCTGTGGGGCTGATATTTATAGAGCTTTAGCCCTCTGTGCCCCTCCTGTTTTTACAGAGGTTCCCACAGTCTTTGCCACATTGCCATCGATCATTTTAGTTAGCTGTCAGCCATTGATCATTTTAGTTAGCTGTCAGGGAGCTATTGGGAAGCTTATCAGGGAGCTATCAGGGAGTTCTCTTCCAAGGGGTGATTGCAACCTTGTTGGGTATTCGAGGCTCGTTAGGGTGCTCGTTAGGGCTGCAGCTGCTTATTAGGGCTGCAGGTGCTCATTAGGTGACGTCTCAGTTCCTGGCATAGGTTCATGTGAGCTCTTATGCTAAGGCCTTTGAAAACTGGTTCAGGGTTGGGGCTATACTTGCTAACTACTACTCTTAAAACTAGTTTCCCCTAATAATATAAATTCCCATTAACCTAACCCACTTTATACACCTGTGAGCCAGGTTGGTTTTTTAGCCAGTGTGGCCTTTCTCAGTTGCAATTGTGACTTTTTCATATCCAGTAATGTTCCTGTTGTTCCCAATGCATTTAGATTTTGTAAATGCAGTTGATATACAAGTACATTGATGTCCACTTAACAACTCTTACTGGTTTTTGAAATAGTGTTGGTTGTGGACTGTATAAGCAAAACATCTTCTTATAAACTGAAATTACTCCATGTTAGGTACTCTTTAGTTACTTAAACATTTCAAAAAGTTAAGATCCTCTTTAGAATAAAATAATTCTAAATTGTTTTCTACTTTTAGTTTTGCAACCATGTTGTGTTTTTAACATTATTAGTGCCCTAAGCAAAAGTTGAAATGTGCAAGATTGTAGCTGTATAAATAAAATATGTTCCACCTATTTGTTCTGTATCTCCATACTGAAAAACTAAAGTTACTGCGGCGAAAGAATAGTGAGAAACCTGAATTTAAAAAAAAACATTCTTTTCTCCCTCTTTTGGCTTTACAACAGTAATTTATAAACTCACCTAATATCTATAGTTATGCAAGCAAGGAAGTAAATACAGAAACCTTATTAATTTTAAGCTTCTTTAGAAATGGGGGGGGGTCATCTATGATTACCAGATGGAAAAGGGAAAAAATGATCAGTGAAAAGAAATTAAGCTACACCATCTCTCTAACACTGGGAGTTAGGTACCACTCCAGTCAGGGGAGAAAATCAGTGAGCCACTGGTTACTGGCTTCAGTACACAAATGTGTGTGCATGCATACTTCCTCTCCACCCATCCATAGACCATCAAATTCCACCTACTGGGGGGAGGGCTGATGTCAGGTGTCCTCATCCGTGTGCCCAGTCTGCTGTGGTAGGCTGTGGAAACAGGAGTCTGTGCTACTGCGTCTGGATCACCAATGGGAGCTGCTGGCCACTGCTGCTGAATGGAACAAGACTTGGTGAGTGCTGTGTTTAATAAGACAGCACACTGTCTCTTTCATTCCCCCAACACACACTTGTGGTGGTGCTGTTTGCTATTGCTTGATACTTCCTATTGAAATGTGCAGTGCACATTTATTTTAAGTCTGTAAACAGTTTAGTTTTTTGACTGGTCTGTTCATTTCATAATTTTATTTCTCTCCTGCGTAAATTTAATTCTTTGTGTAGTAAATTCTAAAATTCATAACCTGTCCTGGCTAGAGTAATTATCATTATTACTTTTATTACCACATTCTGCTTTGTCATTCATTATTTAAAACAGTACAATCAAATAATAGTATCCTTCTAGAATATAAATTTAGCTTGTACTCACCCCTGCAGTGCCAGTTTAAAAAAAGAAAGCTAAACACATACACATACACAGTCACTGTGCAGATGAAGATCTCATTTTCAAATAGCATTTTTAGTTATATCTGTACAATATTCTTATCAGCAAGTTAAAATAATATGGGTTGGATGAATGAACTGTAAGCTAGATAGAAAACTGGCTAGATCATTGGGCTCAGTGGGTAGTGATCAATGGCTCAATGTCTAATTGGCAGCCGGTAACAAGTGGAGTGCCCTGGGGTCAGTGCTGGGACTGGCTTTGTTCAACATCTTCATTAATGATCTGGAGGATGGAGTGGATTGCACCCTCAGCAAGTTTGCAGATGACACTGCAGGGTGAAATGGTATATACTTCGGAGGGTACGGATAGGATACAAAGTGACCTAGACAAATTGAAGGATTGGGCCAAAAAAATCTGATCAGATTTAACAAGCACAGGTGCAGAGTTCTGACTTTATGTGAAAGAATCCCATACACTGCTACAGACTGGGGACTAACTGATAAGGCAGCAGTTTTGCAGAAAAGGACCGGGGGATTACGGTGGAGAAGGAGCTTGACATGAGTCAGTAGTGTTCTCTTATTGCCAAGAAGTGTAATGGCATACTGGGATGCATTAATAGGAGCATTGCCAGCAGATCAAGGGAAGTTATTATTCCCCTCTGTTTGGCACACAAAATATGGTGAGGCCACATTTCAAGTATTTTGTCCAGTTTTTGGTCCTCCGCCACAGAAAGGATGTGCACAATTTTGGAGAGTCTAGAGGAGGATGTTGCCCCAAACTGTACCCCAAGGGGTAGGTTCATGTGGATGGAGCTAGGCCGTTTTCAATGTTAAGTAGATGACAAAATTAGGAACAAATTGCAGTGGGGGAGGTCTAGGTTGGGTGTTGGCTCTGTTTTGAGATGATTTCCTGAGGTCCCTTCCAACCCTAATCTACTATGGTTCTATGATACTTTAAAATTATTATGAAAATAAATGCATTTTTACATACAGCAGAACCTCAGTTACGAACACTCAGGAATGGAGGGTGTTTGTAACTCTGAATTGTTCATAACTGAAAAAAAGTTAGGGTTGTTTCAAAGGTTGTCAGGTGAGCATTGATTTAACACAGCTTTGAAAATTTACTATGCAGAAAAAAAAAATTACATGCAACACAGTACTGTATTCTGTTTGCTTTTTGGGGGAGGAGGGAGGTGCTGATGTTGCCTGATTGTGAACTTCTGATTTCAAAGGAGGTGTGTGGCTGACAGCTCAGTTCGTAACTCTGTTGTTCCTAACTCTGAGATTCTAATGTACAATACTAATAGCAATGATGGAGTAAAGTTTTAGTGAGTCTTAAAAAGCCTTAACCACATATGTTAAAATTAAATATGTTTTTAGTGGAGTGAAAAATAATTGACTAAGATAGAGTCCTCACAGTTAGCTTTCAGTGTGCTACAGATTTTTGCAGGAGTGGCCAAGAAAGCTGTGGAAGGCTGTGGACTATGGAAAATGCAGCCACCATGTGAGAGCATGAAGTCTTCCTTGAACTGCAGGCCAACTGCTAGGCATCGTAAGTCACAGCACCAGCACCGGAATAAGGATGGAAATATGCCATGCTACCCTTACTTCTATGCTGCTGTTGGTGGTGGGGTGGCACAATGAAGGTGGCATTACCTTCAGGGCTGGGTGCCCATCCAGCAGATCTGCTATCATGTTGCTTAATTCGTGTCAGGGCTGAGCTTTGGCACCTCTTTCAGTACAAATTAACCACTGAGGGGAGGCAACAGAGCCCAGAAGTGATGGGGAGTAGAGAGCCCATTGGGATTAGGAATGATGGGGTGGAGAGTGCCAAAATACAAATTTGACTAAGTGCCATTTTCTCTAGGGCTGGCCCTGAATGTACTGTCAGGAGATGATCCAAATCCAGTTTGCTTCTAGCAAAAGATCAACCTCACTAGTGTCTTCCAAACAATTCCAAAGGGGTAGCCGTGTTAGTCTATTGTAGAAAGACGACAGAGTCCTGTGGCACTTTTAAAGACTAACAGATTTATTTATCGCATACAACCCCCAAGCCAGACCTCTTCAACACATCATCAAAGATCTACAGCCTATTTTACAAGATGATCCCTCACTCTCTCAAGCCTTAGGAGACAGACCTCTCCTTGCTTTCAGACAGCCCCCTAGCCTTAAAAGGATATTTACCAGCAACTACAGATCATACAACAAAAACACTAAAGCAGGAACATATCCCTGCAACAGACCACGCTGCCAACTTTGCCCTCATATCTACACTGATGACACCATCACAGGGCCTAATCAAGCCACCTACTCCATCAAGGATTCGTTCACCTGCTCATCCACCAATGTGATTTATGCCATCATGTGCCGGAAATGCCCCTCTGCCTTATATATTGGACAAACAGGACAGTCTTTGCGCCAAAGAATCAATGGACACAAATCTGACATCAGAAACTGCAATACTGCAAAACCTGTAGGGGAACACTTCAACCTCCCTGCTCACTCCCTTGACGACTTGTTAATAGCTGTGTTGAAACAGATGAATAACAAATCACAGCTTCAAAGAGAAACTGCAGAACTCGAATTTATATGCAAATTTGACTCAGTTGTTTTGGGGTTAAACAGGGACTATGGATTTTTCTCTCATTACAACAAGTGATTTGACCTCACCCTCTTCTATGTGCTGTTCCCCAGTGTTTGAATCCTAACACCTATTTTGATTTGCTGTTACAGCCTGACCCGTTCCTATGTAATACACTCTCCTGCATTTAATTTCCTCCCATTCTGTAACTTTCCCATCTTCAAAGCGTCTGACGAAGTGGGATTTTCTCCCACGAAAGCTCATGCGATAAATAAATCTATTAGTCTTTAAAAGTGCCACAGGACTCTGTTGTCTTCCAAACAATGGAAAAGGTTACAAAGAAGGTATGAGGTTCTTGAATCCTGGAAGTCAGAACATCCTGAAGTTTCTACAGACCTCCTTTCCTTAATGGAAAAATTCTTAAAGGAACTTGGTATGAATTCTTTCCTTTGAGGAAATGTACCCTCGTTCCCCCCAAAACCTCAACTGTCTCCAATCCACCTACAAAACATCCAGTCACTCTCATCCCCAATGTAACTTCTGCAATTTAGTTGTGTGCTGTCAATGCAAAAATCTGTGGCACATTGAAAACTGAATGTGAGGACTGCAGAAAAATAAACAATAAATAGTGTTCTACCATGTTTATTCTATTGCTCATTCTGTTGCTCATTTTCATAGTTAATTGTTTTTAAAAGTTAGGGTTTTTAGTTTAAATAATTTTGCATTCTTTTTCCAGTTTGCTTCTCCAGATTGCAGCAGAATTTAGGGACTTTGATACAGAATTGAAATCTAGACTGCTGTGGAGTACAAGTTAATTTCTTATATATAGTTGACTCACTGTGGCTTTGTCTATTGTATTCTGTGCAGGTTCTTTCACCACCTTTACCACCATTGTATCTGAGCGCTTACAAGCGGTGGCATAACTAACATCTGCTACGTGTGATTTTTTTGATTCCTCAACTTCTCTTCTGGGGGCAATGAAAGTGGGATTTTTTAATATGTACATGCTGCTTAATGTTTATATTGGGGAATACATATATGTAATGATGGTATTGGGACATCAGCTATCTTGGATCTTCTTGTCAGATGACAAGTGACTTTCTGATAGTTGAGCAGATTTGCTTTACAACAGCCTTGAACTTTCTGTTTTATGTAATCAGATTGTATGCTACAGCTGTAAACACAGTTGATTAGAAAACCCTGAAGAAAAATACTTTTTACTATTATCATACAGTGCACAGTTACTAATATCATTGAAACTTGCTAGAGCATGGAGAGCATGAGTGGCTTCAAACTAGCACAGATTTGTTTGTAAATCACTTGGTCAGGAGATGTAACATGTTTTGTGATCCTGGGCTATGCTGGCATTTTGTATTAAAAAGAGACGGCTCTGTTAGCCTGATGTTTTAATTCATGGTAGACAGTTGTAACCTTGGCTTACTGACCTCCAAACATATTAATGCTTAAAGGGAGAGCACTGAATAATATGATTTGATACAAGTGTGATTCCCACTTTAGTTGTGTTTATGGTCAACTGTCCTTTTACTAAGAATGTTTTATTGCTATATATTCAGAGCAGCTGGCTGTTCAAAGAGAAGTAGGGAGATCTGTGACATTGTAATAAAAGGAAAACACTTCTAAGATGACTTCATGTTCACACTATAGAAACATGAACTTTCTTTACTTCTGAGGAACCATCAGATCATTTGCTATATTCAGCATGAAGGCCGTATTTGCCAAAGGTAGATGTAATAAGGTTTTTGCAAAAATGTGCATACATCTGTTGTCTTTACCTTGTATTTATGTATGCTGACAGATCTGGTTATGGCTCTCTGTGGTGGTGGTTGTAGAGAAAGATTTGTTAGATGATGGTTTTGTGACCAGGTGCCTGGTATAAACGACGCTGACAATGCCACACTCAGGGCAGTTGACTGCAAGAGATAGGGCAGACAAGCCTTAAAGCTGGTGGTTTAACTGTGTAATTAGATTCATCAAACCAGTAACAAAATATCTTCTCAAGTACCACATTGGTTAACCAAAGGCCAAACTCAGCCCCATTTAGGTATTCCAGCCCTTGGCTCCCATCCAGGAAATCCAAACTAATATAATGAGAGATTATTGCAATCCCTTTTCTCAATATGTGAAGTATTACCAATCCCAAATGATCAGAGACATATCCTCAATCAGTATGAAGCTCAAATCTTAACCCCCATACCATGGTGTCAGCCAATCTTTAGTAAACTAATTAAAGATTTAATAATAATTAAAAAAAAGTTATAAAGGGTTAACAGATCATATACATACAAATGGTTGCAAAATCCTTATCAGGTTTGTACAACCCATCAGTCTATTCCATCTCTTTTAAAGTCTCTCTGGTAACTTCTGAAAGATTGGAAGATCCTCAGTCCATAGTGCAAGATGCTCCTTGGTTGTAAATCCATAGTCCAGAAAATTGGAGCAGGAAAAGAGGCAACATGGGGATGTCTCAGATACCTTTCTATATCCTCTGCCATGTGCATAGAAAATTACTGTTCCAAACAAAGCCCAGAGCCCAGGTGCATGGAAAATTACTTGCCCATGATGGAGTCTAGGGTCACATATGTATAGAATCATAGAATCTGGAAGGCACCATGAGAGGTCATTGAGTCCAGTCCCCTGCACTCATGGCAGGACCAAGTACCCTCTTAAGCCATCCTCGATAGGTGCTTGTCTAACCCTCTCTTAAAAATTTCCAATGATGGAGATTCTACAACATGCCTAGCTAACTTATTCTGGTGGCTAATCACTCTGACAGTTAGGTATTATTTCCTAATGGCCTCCTTTGCCATAATTTAAGCCCATTGCTTCTTGTCCTATCGTCAGCGGTTAAGGAGAACAATTTTCCTCCCTCCTCTTTGTTTCAACCTTTTAGGTACTTGAAAACTGTTATCATGTCCCCTTTGTCTCCTCTTTTCCAGACTAAATAAACCCATGTCTTTTAATCTTCCCTCATAAGTCAAGTGTTCCAGACTTTTAATCATTCTTGTTGCTCTTCTCTGGACTTTCTCCAATTTGTCCTATTTGTATATCACATTTATTTATATGGTTTGCTGAATCAGAGGGGGTGGCCATTGACTCCTTACTTTCTGAGGTATCCTCAGGAAGACCTACTGGGTTGGATGAGTTTCTTCAATAGCCATTGAAGTGTGAGAACTGAGTTTCCTTAATGAGCAATCAACACACAGCTATATAGTCCTGATGTAACTCTATCTGGTGGGTGTCACCCAGGAACACAGCACAGGTTTAAGATACAAGTATATAGCCAAAATTCATAACTTAAGATACAAAGATGATACATGCACATAAACAGGATAATCTTATTTAGCAAAACATAATTTTCCATTGACACCTTACATGATATATATTGTGCAATATTTGTTACAATTGTATAACAGTATAATATCAATGATATAAATGGTCATCTTTAATCATGACATCACCAATTTATCAGTCCCAAAGTAGTTGGAGCCCTTTTATGGCTGCTGCTTTAAAGAGTTAATTGTAGTTTGGAAGTTCCGAGGAAAGGAATTTTTGCTTTCTTATCACAGCCATACTATTAAACTTACTCTAAACATTTTACACACAATAAAACAAAACAGAAAAGCAAAACATTTTGGATTCAAAAATGAAATGAAATTAATTTAAGACATCACTGCCTTCTTAGACCTCTTCCCAGTGCTCCAGTTAGGCAAGCACTGGGCACATTACTGGAAGCAGGGCTGGTCGGGTCCACCCTGGAGAGTCAGGGGCCTGGCCAGAAGATGTGGGCTGGCTATACCTTTGGAAAGTGGGGACAGAGAGATGACAGAAATCTATCTGAAAATTATTGAAAATGTCCATTTAGAGCTTGGATTTATGGGAGAATTTCCGTCAGTTTCCTAAATCTAAAAGTGTAGTAGGCAACCCATAGAAATTCTATATTAGACCTTGTCTTAACAATAAGAGGAAGTGACCAGAGAACTAAAAGTTAATGGCATCTTACATGTATGTTATCATGGCTTGATACATGCATAACATGCAAGCAGAATAAAGACCTGACCAGTAAAATATATATCTGGATGGCCAAACCTTCTGACCCCCTGAGACCTCTCTTCCTGATGGGCAGAATCCTCTAGCCCAGTGTTTTTCATCTGGTGTTCTGTAGACAACTGGTGCTCCTCAGACATAGAGCAGATGTTGATGCACACTTGGAAGCTTTGCTGCACCTGGGGCATTTATCTCCCACCACTGTTACCATCTTTTTCAAGAATGTTTTCATCAGGTCTTCCGTGTAAAGTAATTAATACTGTTAGGTGTTCCCCAGTCCATTAAAGGTTGAGAAACACAGCTCTAGCTCCATCACCCTGCTGCAAGGCAGAAGCTCTGAGCACCGTACTCCAGTGTGGCAGGCAGAGAATGTGGGACATAGAGAGTTCTGCAAACTGCACTTTAACTGTAAAAAAGCCACATGTGGCTCAGACGTTACCATTTAATAGGGCAAGTTTTATAAAGCTGAAAACAATTATGAGCTAAATCAGTTCGGAAGAAGAATTTAATTAGAAAAATGCGAATAAGCGGGAAGTGTTTAAGAACACCTTACTAGATGCCCAATAAGATGTACTCAAGAAAGGTTGTGCTGGTTAAAAAAACTTATAAATAAAAACAAATGGGAGGAAGGGGAAGTTGATATTAATGAATACAAATCAGAAGTTAGGAATTATGGAAAATGGCTAAGAAATACCTAGAAATACAAGGTGATATCTATGGCTATCAGAATTAAGGACAATAAGGAGCTTTTAAGATACGTTGGGTATAAAAAAAAATTCCTGGCAATAGCACTAGTCTATTACTAGATGGAAATGGTAGAATTATCAAAATGCTGAAAAGGCATTTGGTATTTGGTATATCTTTCTGTTCTGTATTTGGGGAACAAATGGACCCAGTCTCATCATATGGCGATAACATCTCTTTCCAGTCCACTGGTGTCACTGAAGGGTGTTAAACTGAAGCTGTTAAAATTAGACATTTTTGAATCAGCAGATCCTGGTGTGCAAGAGTTTGAAAAGACAAAGATTCTGCTGCTCTGATATGACTAGACCCTCTCTCCTGTGAGTCCTGGGAACTTTTGAATTTTTCCCTGTTTTCCTGGTACAACGTTAAAAGAGGGCACAAGTTGCTAGTAGCTACCGTGAATGATGACAAGGAAAAACAGCTTCCCAGGGGAACTTGTAAATTTACCCACAGTGCACAACACTCCTCTCCTTCTACCCAGGGTTCCTAGTGCTGGAAGCTGACGAGTGGCACGGTGGGATAGGTGCCCATAATTCAATGCTCTTTCTTGTGGAAATGCAAAGAACAGTGTGGACACTCCCATTGCGTTATAAGGCGCGCAGTGTGTACATGCAATTGCGCTATAAATACAACACATTTATTCTTCTTCGAGAAGTGTCCCCATGGTGCTCCACTGTAGGTGCATTGGCGTGCCTCACATCACAGATTGGAGGTTTCTCAGCAGAGTCTGTAGGAGGCTGCGCGTGTGCCTTTGATGTCTTGCGGGTCTGTTGGCACATGCGCAGCACATGTTTGTTGCACATGCGCAGCCCCTGACCTCTCAGTTCCTTCTCAACTGCCTTTGGTCAGGACGGAATTATCAGCAGCTCTTCACAGTTGCCTCAAAAAAAAAAACCATAAAAAACCCCAACCCCCCCCCCACCTTGTTGATAGTTGATAGTCTTAGTTAGATAGTTTCAATTTAGTTAGGCAATAGGAGAAAAGTTATTTTAAAAAAAAAAAGCTTCAAGCACTGTGCTTCATGCAGAGATGCTATGCTGGCATCGGATGGACACACAGAGTGTATCTGGTACCTTGGCGAGGGGCATATTCCAACAAAATGCCCACACTGTAAAAATTTAAAAGTAAGAGCCAGAAGAGACTGAGATCTCAGGCTCAAACTAATTCTCATGCAGGGTTCTTTGAAATCCACCTCGGATCCTGGGGCAGCCTTTCGATCTCCAGAGATGCCCCTTAAGCGACACTTGCGTTCCTCATGTTGCAGGTGGGACGCCCGAGTACGGGCTGGGGCTAGCAACAGTTCGTTGCCCGGAGTGCGCAGCACCAATAACCACACCAGGGCGGAGAAGCACACTAAGATTTATTTGAGATCTCAAGCAGGCACACTGAGACAGGCACGTCTCAAATAATGCACCCCCCACCCCCATTGCAGTGACCCTTATATAGACAGGTTATTTGCTTCAGTACTTTTCTCCTTGTAAGTGGTGGAAGTACTCTCCCCCTTCTCTTAGAGAACAAACTTTGACCAATTTTCACTGGTACTTTCAAGGCTTGTTATCTACTTTGCTTCCTGAAACCGGGGGAACATCCTTATATGGTTGGTGTTATTGTGTCCCAGCTGCCACTGAGTGTGGAGCAAAGGAGCTTCATCGATGCTATGGCCTTCCACCCCTTCGAGTTACCCTGTGCGCGACCCCATGCGCAGCCAGGGGCATCAACACTCATCACCTTCAGGAATTGTGAAGAAGAAAAGACGACACCCAGAAGGAGAAGCTGGTGTCCATGAGGCTGTTGGTTCCTTGCGCACAAAAATTTACGAAGAGCTGAAATATTCTGTTGATTCTAAAAAAGGGCAGAGAGACAGGCGAAAACAGCTCCCATCAGCGCCTCCATTGGCACACACTGTGGCACCAATAACGGCCGCAACGGCCATTCTTGCAGTACCCACCTCAGCCACAGCACTGCACAAAAACCAATAACAGTCCAGGCACCGCTTGTGGCACCGACAGCAGCAACGACGCAGCTCCAGCCGGCACTAACAACTGCACCAGCACAGGAGGAAATACCGAAACAGACAGTGGCACCCGCACAAGTGCCGCAACAGACAGAGATAGCGGCAGCAGAAGAAACACCACAGCCGGTGCCGATATGCGCAATAATACAAACACACACACAGGCACCGAGCCAACCATTGGCATCCTCGGCATCGTACTCGGGGCCGATTCAAATAGAGCAACAATAGGCGCCGACAGCTACACCACCACATAAGAAGAGATAAAAAACCTGGAATGGATTAGAGGAAGAGGACTTTAATATCTCCTCTCCCATATCACCCCTGTATGGTACACACTCCTCACCAACTCGGAATAGTCAAAGGGGGGATTTGTCTACAGACTCCTCCTCCTCTGATGAGGATATAGAAGGGGGGACAATCATTCACCCCCCACCCCTTCAAACATCCTCCAGAGCATACCAATGACACCATAGATATTATAATCAACCTGATTACCTGTGGCTTCCACCCCCGTGGTATGCACCACCAGAGCACTGCATGCCATGGCTGGGCTGGGATAATTACTCTAGACACTTCAGAACACGAGATGGACCATCCACATCTCAAGATGAGCCAGCCATGTCATCTCCAAACACATCTAGACATCAGACACACAATCTGGATACAGATAACTCCCATCAGACCAGAACAGAACAGGAAAACATCAGGTCAGCACACAATTCCTCCTCCTCGCTGGACAAAAACATAATGCCAGAATCACATACATCTGCAGACGACAAAACGGTTCCAGGAACTATTCAGAAGAGTGGCGGAGTCTATGTACGTTTCACTTCAAGAAGTCTCTACTTCCAATCACAAACTCCTAAGAATCTTACGCTCCTCAACATCGAACAAGATCGCCCTACCAATGGATGATGCACTGATGGATCCAGCAAACCAGATTTAGCAGACACCTGCCACAATAACACTTACCTCAAAGCGAGTGGACAAGAAATATTTTGTAGCTCCCCAAAACAACAAATTCTTATTCACCCACCCACAACCCAACTCGCTAGTAGCAGCACAACAAAGATCCAAACAAAATCAAGGGAAATCAACTCCTCATGAGGAGGAGGATAAAAAATTGGATCTTCTGGGCAGAAAAGTCTACATGTCGGCTACCCTTCAACTGCGAGTGGTGAACTACACTGCCTTGCTATCCAGCTACATACATGACAACTATAGTAAATTGAATTAATTCCTTGACTGCATACCCGAGGACAGAAACAACAGTTTACTGCAGTAATAAGGGAAAGTCATTTAACAGCCAGGATGGCCCTGCAGGCATCATTGGATGTTGCAGACACAGCTGCCAGAACCATTGCTACGGCAGTTGTCATGAGAAGGGCATCATGGCTGCATTCAGCTGTACCACCGAAACAGTTACAGGCTACAATCGAGGATTTACCATTCGACAAGGCCAAACTATTTAGTGAAAAGACAAACGAGATGTTGCACACCATGAAAGATTTGAAAGCAACCTAGCGAAGATCAGGCATTCATACACTTGCAACAAGAAGAAGAAACTTCAGGTAATCAGCCATATAATTCAAGGTACAATCAATTCCAAGAAAATAGAAGATTTGATAATTCCAGATCCTGACCAAGACCACAACGTCGCCGACAACAAAATCAGCAATCATCAAGCTCCCAAGCTGCCCCCTCGAAACAGCAGTTTTGAGGGTTTGGTTGAGGGACTGCAAGACCACCCTGATCCACTACAGGAAGATGCAAACACAGAACAACCACCATTCAACAACAGGCTTTGCTGCTTCTACCAACATCACATCAGACAAATGGGTGTTAGAAATAGTCAGCCGAGGATATACAATACCATTCATATCCACACCCAAACCACATCCCCCTTCCCTGTTCCTTCTCACGAACACTGTCTCAGGGAGGACGTAGACAAGCTCCTAAAAATCGGAGCAATAGTAGAGGTCTCACTTCGATTCGTGGGCAAGGGTTTTTATTCCCAATACTTCCTCACAGAGAAAAGGACAGGGGGGTGGAGACCCATATTAGACTTGAGGCGTCTAAACAAACACGTAAAAAGGCAAAAATTCAAAATAGTAACCCTACCTATCATTCTTCTTGTGTTGGAGTGAGGGAATTGGTTGGCATCTCTCGACCTACAATATGCATATTTCCATGTAACCATATATCTGTCCCACAGGAGATTCCTGAGGTTTATGATAAACAACAAACACTACTAGTATGCGGTACTTTCATTCAGTTTATGTACCGCTCCCAGACTGTTCTCAAAAATAATGGCAACAGTCGCGGCACACCTATGAAAGCTCGGCGTAACCTTTTTCCCCTACCTAGACTCCCCCCTAATAAAGGCCCGAACTTACAAAACGGCAAAACAAGCAGTATCAGTGACACAAAAATTGTCCTGACAATTGGGGCTCATAATAAATTACAAAACATCAAGTCTCACACCGGCAAAAGAAATAACTTTCGTAGGTGCCCGAATACATACAATCATGGCCAGGGCATACTTACCACAGGAAAGATTCAATGCCATAAAAGTTTTAGGAGATACAATCCGAATCTCCCCCACAATTCGAGAATGAACCTGTCTCCCTTAGGACATATGTCGGCGACAACATACATAGTGGAAAATATGAGGTTACACATGCGACCACTGCAACTGTGGCTGACAGCAGTATTTCGCCCACACAAAAACTCACTACAGAAAATCATTTCTGTACCAAAACACATAAAGGAGTCCCTCTGATGGTGGGAAAACCCAACAAACCTCCTAAGTGGCATACCATTCCTAAGGGCAACGCCGTCAACCTTACTAACCACACCACTGGTGCAGGAAACAAGGTTCTTCGAGATGAGTGTCCCCATGCTGCTCCACTATCCCCCCCATCTTCCCTCTACTTCGGAGTATATATTACTCGATGGTAGAGAAGGAACTGAGGGGTCGGGGGCCGCACGTGTGCAATGAACAACCCCCAACGGGCCCTCAAGACACCAAAAGCTCAGGCGCAGCCCCCCATGGACTCTGCCGAGAAATCTCCGATCCGTGATGTGAGGTGCGCCAATGCACCTACAGAGGAGCAGCACAGGGACACGCATCTCGAAGAACCTTGTTTACTGCACTGGAGTTGAGTAACCTTCTTTTATAGCGCAAAGGCTTATTGCAGAACAATTTTCTAATATAGACATGGCCTCAGTCTCTTTTGTCTAAGATCTGCACAGTTATATATTTTACTTAAAATTCTCTCAGTTTAATAAAACAGATTATAGGTAAAAACAAAGAGTGAATTTGAAATCTATTGTGTCTTTCTCTGTTTTGGAGATTGAAAATGCAGACAACACGTTTCTGCAATGAGTTGTGCATTGAACACATGCTGCTAACTACATGAACGGACTTTCTAATAAAAATTGCATGGGCATATAATATATTAATGAAGTACTTAACTCTACAGTAGTAAAAATGGTAATTGCACTTTTCTGATTATTTTTAGTCATATAGATTTCTCAGAACATTGCATTGAAATTCTTCATGCTTACATTTCCACCAACAAATAATGGGTTTCTTAAAAAAATCCAGACTTTAGGAATTATTTGACTAAGAAGTATAGCTTTTTAAAAATTCTTCCCCCCCCCCCCCCCCCCCCCCCCCCCCCCCGAGTTTCTAAACTATTCCACAATGGAAAACCATTCGTTGGTCTACTCGGGACATGCTTGATTATGTAAACACCTAAGTAATTTGAATTGAGAACCAATGTCAGTGTTTGCTTGACTGACTAATTTCTGGAGGTTTGAAGGTTTGGAAACAATAATATGCATTAGCAATTCCTTATTTTCCTTAATCTCAAAAAGATGTATTAATATATGCTACTCAAAATGTTTGATTATTCTAACAAAACTATATAACTGATGTTGCTCTTCTCCCATGGAAATGTCTTTGTTGGTGGTGACTTGTTTCTATTTCAGTTGGGAAGTGTCAGGGGTTTGTTGAAAGCATCAGTTTTGCTGCTGACACCATCCTCTAAGATAAGTGTGTATCTATACTGCATTTCAAAACTCGCAGGTAGCCTGTGTCAGCTGACTTGAATTTGGGCTGCAGGGCTGTAAAATTGTAGTGCAGATGTTCTCTCTCCTGCCTCACATGGTCCTAGAGTCCAATCTCCATCCCAAACCCAAACATCTGGGCCACAGTTTTACAGTGTGACAGCCTGAGTTCCATGTAGAGGCGGCCTTTGGCTATTGGGGGCCCTAGGCGAAGGCACATTGTGGGGGCCCCCAGGGTCCCCCACTGTGGCCCTCCTCCCCCCAGTCTCTCCTCACCACCCTGCCCTCCCTCCTGCCACAGCTCCCCCCCCCATGGTCCTGGCCCCCTGAGCTCAGCTCCTCCTCCTGTTGCTGATCAAGGCAGATGCGGCTTTTGAGGTAGGTGAAGCAGGCGACGTAGCCCCGTACTGCTTGGGGCCCTAGGTGTCCGCCTGCTTCGCCTACCCCAAAAGCCGCCTCTAGTTCCATGAGCTTGAGTCAGCTGACATGGTCCAGCTGTGGACATTTAATTGCAGTGTACAGGTTCCCTCATGGGAAGTCTTGTTTCCCCTTTTCTCTTCCTCATGTTACAGCATCCCCTAAAGAAGACAGTTTTACAGGCTCCTCTTCCTTATTTCCGGTGCTTTTATAGTTACTGGGCTCTCTACAATGAAGATTTAGAGATCTGTAGAAGCAGCTGGAAGCAAGGAAGACAAACTGTCATGAGCTGATCCACTAGTTCTCTGCAGGCTACCAGAAATGGCCCCTGGGACACAGATGGAGAATCATAGTTCTGTAAATTACACAGAACTGCTTTGCATTTAAAAAGAAGACTTTAAACCCAGTTAACACTCCTACTATTTCTTCCATGATGACTAAATAGAATGTACTGACACCCACAGAGCCCCAGGAGTTTTAAAATATCATCTTGAGATCAGTATTTGCACTGGGAGATGTAACTTTACAAAGGGGCATCACAGTCTCATGCTAATAAAAGTAGTAAGACTTTTTCCTTCTCTTTTCTGAAAAAGCTCCCACAACATTTCTCAGTGTTATAGTCATGCTGAAAGAAAACTTCCTTTATTCTGAATGTTAAAAGATATATGCTCTATTTAAAATCAGATTCTTTCCCTCTGTTTAAATGAAGTACAAGAACGTCTATCTTTTACATGAGACACAATGTTCCAAAAGGTTGATGTGGTGTTCAGAACTGTGAGATACTTTCTAAAATGCATAGCTGTCTTTAGGAAGATCAAAATCTCTTTATACCATATCATTTTTGTAATCCAAAATCTTCCCCATCTCATGCTGCCATATTCTTATGGATTTTACTTTGTATCAGAGGGATTTACACTCCACAGAACAAAATCTCACTTCCCTCTTCATTGTCCATTCTGCCTTTAGGGCAGAAATATGTATTTGAAAAGCATTCCATCTATAATATTTTCTGAAACAGGTAAGATGTGTTTTAAAAAAAAAAAAAAAATAGAGAGAGAGAGAGAGACCTGATAGCAAACGCTTCGCCAGTCTTCACATCAGATATTAGGAGCCTTTTTAAATAAGAAATTTCAAGGTATTTTATTTGTTTATCTATCAGATGCATTACATGATTCAATACAATTGCAGCAAAGAATTCTGATCTATAAAGTATAAATATACACACAAAAGCCCAAGTGTGCATAGACTGTAATTACTGTAAAAGAGACTTTAATGGACAAAATAATGCAATAAATGAGTACAGCCTGTGCCCCAGGCCATAATTAGAGTCAGAACACTCCACCTTCCAGGATTCTGAGCTGGTTAGTCTTTTCATCAATAAGGTAATTTTTTCATCAGTAAGAGAGACATGCTCACATGTGTAGTGAGACCATGACCAGTGACACTCCCAACAGTTAGCTCATTTTCTCCTTCTGAAAAATGAGGGGAGTTGCACTGCTTTACTACTGTGGTGTCATGGGACTGTCCATTCGGTATAGTACTTAACTGTTTTTTGGCTTTAGACTTCAGATGGTGTGAATACACTGTTTTCCAAAAAGTTATATTGCTGATCATCCCCTCTGCATTCTCTAATTCTATCAAAATATGTGGCTGGTGGCTGCTAAGCATTCGTAAAAAACAAAGTACTGATGCAAGATCAAACGGTAGCAATTTGAATAAGAAGTGCTATTTTCCCCACTAGGAACTGGGGACATTTTTGTGACCTCGATTAATCTCTGGCTTTAGGAAGGCCTGTGTCAAATCCAAAACAGCCAGCTCCACTGTTTATAAACAAAATGCTAATTACTATTAAACACATCAGTTTGAATTTTATTTCTGAACAGATTTCTCTTTCAAACAATGAGGGCATAGTCGCTTAATATTATAATATGTGCTGCTTTGTCAAAGACTTCATACAACATTTAGATACAGGACAGAAGTTATCTACTGGCTTTAATAGCTGCCCCATACTTAGAGAAAATACACTATCAAAACTGGTATTTAACTTTGTGTTTGATCTATGCATATTTGTCTAGGTTTCCTTGATTTGCCCAGGAAAGAGATGGAGTTAATTTATACTTTGTTTCTGAAGAAAAATTCAGTTGAAATGATGCCAAGTACAATTATCGTCATTTTATACAGCAGCAAACTTCTTCCACTCAATTTCTATAGTTAAATTATACAGGATTCTTTTTAATTACATACTTTGTTGTGCATTCTTGTTTATGGGAAATAACTTTGTTCGCACCTGGCTACTCTTGTTTCCTGCAAATTTTCTGAACTCTTCTGAAAATAAAGTCTCAATTTCATTTCTATTAATAAATGCTTATAGTATCTGTCATGTATTGTATTTCAACACCAAAATGAAACTATACATAAGTTCAGTTTGGGTTAACAGCCCTGGCTTTGAATATATATGTATATTTTCTACAGTGTGTACTTTTTTTCAATTACTTTAAATTTTATCTGAATAAATACAGTTTTTAATATATCTGAAATTGAAGCACTTGCATTAGTCACTGTCTCTGCAGAGGTTGGATATTACAGTGGAACTTTAAAGAACTAATGTACAAATATGAAGAGAATAATAGTGTTTTGGTTACATCATCGATCCAGACTGCAGTTGAATATATTGAGGAGAAATGCTTTTTGGTTGTGTGGATAAGCCCAACAGTGTCACCTGCAGGTGAAACACAGAGCTTCCTTAATCCTTCAAATGAGAAATCTAAGATACACAAGATAAGCTGTTTATTGAAAATAAGTGAATAATTTTGTAATGACTATTTTAATTATTTTTCCCTTTTATTCTTAGTGTCAGTCAATTACAAACAGATTTTAATAGCAAATTAATTTGGGAAAATTACACACTGCAATTTTTTAAAAAATGGCTGTATTTAATTTGTTTACAAAGAGTTCATTGTGACTACTCAGTGAGCTTAACTCTTAAAATCCACTGTCTGGTGGAAATACATACAATTTTTTCTAATTATGTTCTAATTATGTTTCTTTAAAGTTCTCTTTTAGAGAACACTTCTATTACTAAATTCATGCTAAAACGTTGCAGAAAGCAAATAATAATGGAATGCATACCATGAAAGGGTATTGAATTTGCTTAAAAATTCAAAATAATACTCACAGAACTATATTTAGTATTTTCCAGTCTGTAGCAGAGCTGAATTAAGGGTCCTCGGGGCCCCAGGCTGCCCACCACTGTGCCCCCCACCCTCCGCCTGAAGCCCGGGCCCCCAACCAGGCAGCCTGTGGCCAGGCCAGCACTCGGGGCCCCCAGAGGTCGCTCTCCACAATGTTCTTGGTCCCGGTCCAGCTGGTCTGCTCATGGTGGCAGGGTGGGGCCGGCTGCTGTACGGTGCAGCCTCTGTTGCGGCCCTTTATGGCCAAATTTTGCTGATGTAATCTGACTTGATGCAGTGAAACGTAATCACAGGATTTATCTTTCCTTCTATACAGTAAGGTTTTTTTTTTTTTTCAATGCAGGTTTTTTCCACTTTCTAGTATATGACGAAGTGGGACTTCACTCACAAAAGCTCATGCGAAAAATACTTTTGTTTAGTCTTTAAGAGCACCACGGGACTTCTTGTTTATAATTATCTTTGTCCATCTAAGACTGCCATTAAGGGCCCAAAGTGATTCCTAGCACAGTGGTGGCGGCTTTCAGGATGAAAATATCTGTCCATAGAGAGCCAGACAGAGCACATCGACTCATTTTCTTATAGCTAACCAATAAGCTTTAAGTTTCTTTAGTTAATTATTAACATGGATTGTACTTTAACATCTTGCCTGTCGATACAATCTCAATAGCCCATTCAGCCTATTCTTGGAGGCTTCTCAAAGTCTGCTAACTCAGTCTATGTCTTCATTAGAAACACTGCTATGATACAATGGCAGCACTTCAGTATGTATACTCATAGCAACGAAAGGGATTCTCCCATTGATGTAGCTAATCCTTCTCCTCGAGAAGGTGGGCTAGGTCCCATCAAGCCAGTTCTGTCTACGCTGGGGGTTAGGTTGTCTTACACACATCCCTCACAAGGTGTGGATTTTTCACAGCCATGAACAATGTAACTATGTTGTAGTCTTGTCCTTATCAAGAAGAGAAAACATTTTAGATGATTATACCTCCCCAAAATTGAGTTTTAGCTCTTTATACTGAAGCTGTATTGATGATAAATGCATCACTGCTTTGTTGCTCTTATTACTTCATTGTTCAGGAATCTTACGGCACTTTTAAAGACTAACAAATTTATTTATCGCATGAGCTTTCATGGGAGAAATTCCACTTTGTCAGACACTTGAAGATGGAGAACTTAAAGAATGTTTCCTACGAAAGTTCATGCAATAAACAAATTTGTTAGTCTTTAAAAGTGCCACAAGACTCCTCGTTGGTTTTACTGAACTAGACTAACACAGCTACCCGTTGGAGCTTCCTCTATATGTTTTCTAACTACATTCCCCAAGAGAAATATCATTGTGAAATAAACAACCCCCCAAAATAAAATTAACAAACAACCCCCCCAAATAAAACAAACACCCTCCTGCCCCAAACAAAAACAACAAAATGGAACCTCTCCGGCAAAGATCATTTAAAAAAACAATCTTTATCGTGTTATAATTTGTTATATAATAATAAAAATCTCTAACTTTAATGCTTTGTAGTGCTTTCAATAAATGGCAGTTGTGATTTTATTAAAGGGCCTAGCATTAGATGTGTCTCAGCAACCTTCATTACTTTGTGTATTAGAAAGTGATAGAAAATTGCTCCTTAACCATGTACCTAACCATGAATGTTGTGGTCCCAACATTATACCTGTAGCACTACCGTGTTTAGCTTAGTTTCTGATGGTAACTTCCTTAATTTATTCCTTTTTATGTACATAGAATGATTAAGAGAACAGGATATATTATGCTGTTTTATTCAGAGAATGCTTTACTTGCTATTTTCCTTGCTTCAGGAAATGACATGTATGCAGTCTTTAGAGCGTCCATATGAATAATCTGTACTTTAGTGGCCAGTAGTTTGCTCCGCCATTGGAAATGAAACAAGTTACACATTATTTTAAGCCAGTTGTATTCTAAAGAATGACATATGAAGCATTTATCAGTATGGAAGGATATATCTTTACATTTCTGCATTTGTAAAAATCTGCTTGGTCCGATTTTGTCATTCAAGCCATCATAAACTAGGGCATCTAAAGTAATAGAGTTATGCATCTCACTGTAGTGCTGCCCGCATTCCTTCATAAATCAGTTAAGGCTGATGTGATGCTAATCAGTTCAAATCACAGTTCAATAAGTCATTTCAATACTAGATTTATTTTAAATCTAGATGGACAACACCAAAGTTTTTGGTTTTAAAGAAACCCTAACAATTCTGTCTATTGTTGTTAATCATATTAAGCATTGGTATTTTTACCTGTCTTTTCAATAAGAGATTTTTGTCTTTTCTAGTTGAATTGCATGTTAACTACTGTGTGTAGCAATAAAAGATGAACTATTCAAATTAATTTAGACACCATCTTGCATGTGGGGAAGTTCCTTATTTTTGAGCCCATTTTATTATTGAAGACGACACTTAATCAATTATATTAAAAATACTAGCCAACACCAGTGACAGAAGAGAGACTATGGGGAAATATATAGCTGTGATTTTGTATTTTCTAATTTAAGATTAGAAGATTTCCAAGGCTGGCAATCTTAATGTTATTTAAATGTTAAATACAAAGTCATCTTGGAATTCTTAAATAAAAATGCCAGGAGATGGAGGCTTGAATCACCAGTTTTATGAAATCATGTTGCTCATTGTCATATAATTAATGAGATCAAGAAATGTATTTGAAGCACCAAATATAACAAATATTTTTATAATGTTGCCAAAGATAGCCGTTGTCTGCATTTGAGGCATAATAAGAAAACTGACAGGAGTCCCCTTTGGAAGAATGTCTCATTACTTTTATGGATTGGTTGGTTAAAAAATAGTTGTAACATTGCAGATTTTTTAGTGTTGGTTATTGATTATTTTTTTATTTTTGCAAAATTTAATGGTCTCATAAAATAACTTAAAATGTTCTGTGCAAAGAAATCCACATGTTCAAAAGTATTGTATAACTGTTTTGTGCTTCTTCATGTACAAAAAAAGCACATAAATTTTAAAGCATAAAAAAGCAGCAGTCTTTATAGTTAATGCAAATGATGCATTAAGCAAGACCCTTTTCCCAGAGTACAATTTAAAGGTACTCACAAGTCCAATTATCTTTGATTTAGCTGTAAAAATTGCGGAATAACATCTGTGCCTGCTGAATGAATATTCCTCTGAAGAAAGATGGCTTATTTGAATGGATTGGAAGGGGTGGAGGGGAAACATGTTCTATTAGTATTTGCTTTTTCTGGTTCTTTACCAGATTTATTTAAGATTTTCAGGCCTGTTATGTCCGCATACATCTCTGATAGACAGAAATTAAGAAATAACATTAAAGCAGTTTAAAAGTTACAGCCTGTAAGTTTGCTTTTTTTAAAAAAATAAATGTTTTCTTTAGCATTTAATATGATAGAAAAGGAAGAACTTTATCTTAAATAACACTACAGATAAGTGTCTATAAAATCCCAATTTATTTTGTAGAACATAGATATAAAATGTATTCTAATTCCACAACTGCTTCACAATTCCTTAAGAATCATTTAAAATAAATCAATATTTATAGACTAATTCAGTAAATCTACATAAAATATAATTATGTAATAATGTTAATTTATTTCATGTATTTGACTGAAATAAGTGTGCCTACAATTAAAGTTTGAGGGGTTATTAAAGACAGTGCCATATTTCCCGGGATACTCTAACACCTCCAGACAAGGATTTGTGAGCACTTTTTAGACATTTAATTTATCTGTGATTTTAATTGTGAATGTTACAGTTAAATTGAATTTTTAGGTTTTATAATGAACTTTTGCTATGGTCAGGCAGCAAATTCTGCTGGAATGCAAACTATTATTTTTCTTATATGCAGTGGTAGTGTAATACTGTTAGTCCCAGCTTATTTTCTAGTAGCATTTAAGGCTGTAGTTTCCCAGTTATGAATTGTACTATATAGTATGTCCACTATTTCACATTAACATGATGACTTGAACACATAATTTTCTCTAAAGTGCAGATTAATATATGTAAGTAAAATATTTAGTGTTTATATTGTGTTTTTGTGAATAAATACAATGATTCGAGAGGGCTTTTAGTGTGAGGTTTGTTCTTCCCCTTCCCTCTAACCCTTTTCAGCCTATGGGAGGAGAGTAGCTCTTCTCAGTTATGATTGCATTGTTCAATCCGAAGTAATTGTATTGTAACACCAACTCAAAAGAGCCAGGCCCCTTGCCAGGAAATGGTTTGCAGGGCAGGACATCAGAGGAACAATTCCTGAGTGAGTGAAAAAATGGATACTTACATACCAGAGAATGGATCCGAGTATTTTTTTGAGTTGGCACTGCAGTGTGATGATGTCCTAAAGCTATTTGAGAGAGAGAGAGAGAGAGAGAGAGAGAGAGAGATTTTAAGATTGTTTTAGTATCAACTTGCTGAAACTGAATCTATATTTGTTTTCTGGCATAAATGTAAACGATGGAAAAAAATCAGGAATCCAGAGTATGCCTACACTTCTGCTAGGAATGAGACTCCCAGCCTGAGTAGACAGGCTCGTACTAGCAGCACTTGAGCTAGCCTATTAAAAGTAGCACTGTGGATGTTGAAGATCGGATTATCAAGAACACATGACTTTCTGGGTCTGTGGTCGGGGGCAAACCCAAGTCTGTGCCAGAGCTGCAGTATCTACACTGATATTTTTAATATAATAACTTGTGTCCCACTAGGATGAGTCTGTTTACGTGGGCTGGGAAGTTTGTTCCCATTTGATATGTAGACATACTTTCAGAAAACAGTCCTGAGGAGATGCCCATATATAAATCTTTAAAGTATATAGCAAACTACATAAAATATATACTAATATACATGGTAATGTTATTTTGAAATACATTTTTATCATGGTCAGAGATAAAGGACAATCCTTTAGAAATTTCTCATAAATGCCAGTAGATTTTCCAGCAGATAGCATTGTACTTGAAATCTTTCCTGTTAACAGTAAATTCTTATGCACTAAATTGGATGTTGTCATTCTTGAACCAAATACAATCATGATCATGATTCAAAGTATGCAATTATGTGCATCAATCTGCATTTAATTATTTGAATATTGTTTCTATGGTAATATAATACATTTATTCTATAGAAGAGGGGGAGCAAAAGGGGGAAAAAAGAAGCATAGGGAAGTCATTAAAGTGAACAGGTTGGTTGCTGTGCCCCAAGAGACAGGCACTAGCTGAAAGTTGTCAGATCTGATTAAAAGGGTTATTGGCCTCAATCAGACCTGACAGTGGTATATCTGAGGTTAGTACAACCATAATTAGTGAAGCAATTGACAGCAAAAAGAAAACAAGAAAGTAGGGTAACAGGTTGAATTCCAGTTCCTGCTTAAAACATTTAAATCATTATTTAAATGTACAGGTTGAGTAACTAATTATATATTTTACAACTTTGCTGAACTTAACGAAGCGTGCAAGCTGTTCTCTCTCTTCCGTAGCTCAGGCTGTTAAAATGTGATTTGTACTGACTCCAGACAGACTGTTTTTACCCTAGAAAAATAAATGGAGCAGGTGTGCTTATGATATTACTTTTTCGTACAATTAATATGACCCAGATGCCTATTGCTCTACTTAGTTTCTCCTTAGAGTTCATGTAATTAGTTTGTACATAAAACATTGTTCATTTGTTAACCACAGTTTTTTTTAATGCTTTTACTACTGTAAGAAAATGAATGATCCCTCTGACTGTCTGCATTTGGTTTAATTCCAGTTTATTATGATTGTCACTGTGCACTGTATCAAGTTCTAAAGGAAATATTGAGAATTCCCAAGAGAATTTTGCTATTTACCTTTTTCTCATCAATTTGATATTGTGCATGCTTCTTTGTAGGATTGTGCTGGACTTTGTAAATTATAAGTATCTGCGTCATCCTTTTTAAAATCTTCTGTTTTAATGTATAACTGTCTGAAAGGTTAAAAACTACAATTAACGTAAAATGTAATTATCTAAATTTTAAAAATCTATCCATTCAGTATTTTGAATGTCATGTTACATATTTGTAATTCAGATCAGAAGAATTCTTTACACATGAACTGTACAGAAGTGCAATTTATTTCAGCAAATTAGGAAGAATAATTTGATAGCCAGAACTATGGAGGAGTTCTGGTATCAAATGGCTTCTCTATACATTCAAGTTAATAGGAAATCCTCCCTTCTGCACTATGAAAATGTATTGTAGACGGGTGATTCTTTCATTCTCAACTATGAGGCACGTATGAGGAGCTACTCTAAGCTGTTTTTTTACAGCTTCAGGTCTTCAGAAGCATATGTTTTCCCCTATATAGAGTGGGCTAAATCGATGGATCTGCATGTTCACAGATCTACAGTCCCAACTGTAATCCATCAGGGCACTGTGTATGGTGAGATCCTTACATAGAGATGGACATGTAGATCAACAATCTAAGGATTCTCAATTTTTGTCATCTTTTGTATTGGAACAACACAATTTTTATTTGATTTTTTTTTTGCCACTGTAGCATTGCCAGTGAGAGAAGAAATAAATATTGTTTTAATACTGAGCTCACCAAGTTTTCAATAACAAGTAAACTTCAGTTCTCCAAATAAATGTTAGACCAAATAAAGAAAATTGCAGCTAGTTAAGTCAAAAACTTAACTGCCTCAACCAATTCTGTTTCTAGGTGCCTGCTGATTACTAGTTTGCTGGACTGTATGTTATTCATCATTAGCTCTGCTACTGATTATGGTTAGCAAATATGAAGGATTATTTGTATATTCCCATGGTATAGTAATTCCACCTTTGTTACTTCAGGAATCTTCTCAGTGAGATGTTTATCCATCAATGCAAGTCAAAGTACTAAATCTGAGGCTTCCGTCTTCTGTCTAACTGCCTATGTCAAGTGTAATATTCTGGTTTCATGATAACTTAATAGTCTTGATAGCCTCAAAGGCATAAATCTTTCTGAACAAGAAATCCTCTGTCATTACCTAAACCCCAGACTTTTACCTTGGCCTCTGAGTCATAAACTAGGGGGTTACCTATTGATCTGTCATGTACAATTTAATTTCATGTCTCTGTTGTCCATATATTGTGAGATTTGCCATTGACCTTAATAACAGCAGAATTTCACTCTGTATATCTTAAAATATAGTACTCAGACCACTCTCTCTCCTTTCTGCAAAGCAACACAATATGACATCAACATCTGTTGTTTTAATGCTTTTGTACTTATCTCAATTTTGTATTTAAAAGTGCAGTAGTTTTTAGTCTTCATGTACTTAATTCTCTCTCTCTGCAATAGACTAACATGGCTACTCCTTTGGAATTTGTGTTTCCAAGTTCTAATATTTTAGATGAAGGAATCAGCTTCTCTCCCTGCCCCCTTATTTTAAGGGGGTTATGCAGTCTGTAAATGTGGTTTGGAATAATGCCTATACAATTTGGGTAACAATTGCAAAAGCATTTAAATCAGATTTCCAGAGTAACTGTGGGTATGTCCACACAGTACATTAAGCCTGTGTTTGTGTACTTGGTGTTTCCCAGCCTGTGTCTGAGCATCCACACTACATTGAGCACCTTGGGTTACAGTACTAGGACTGATCTCACGGCAATGCTAACATGTCCATTGTATTATACAGACCTTCTGACTCAGGTCTGCAGCTTGACTGTGTCCACACTGCAAAATGACAGGGCTTAGACCTGAGTTGCAGTGGGACTTGAGTTCTGACACTCCCCCCAACCTCAAAGCACAGTTCTAGGACTTGGGTTCTGAACCCTGCCCTCACACTACAGCAGGGTCCTGTAACTCAGGTTCTGCCTACTAGTTGACCCTAGTCAGACTGATTTGTATGTGGACAAAAAGGGGTCTTGAGCTCAAACCTGATTCAGAGACTAGGAATAGAGTTCTTAGGCATGCTTAGACAAATAGATTCATAGACTCACATATTTTTAAGATGAGAAGGGACCAATATGATCATCTGTTTTGACCTGTACAACACAGGCTAGAGAACCTCACCCAACCACTCCTGTAATGAACTCCTAACTTATGACTCAATTATTGAAGTCCTCAAATCATGGGTTAAAGACTTCAATATACAGAGAATCCACCAGCAAATGCCTCATGCCCCATGAGGAAGGCAAAATAAACAAACCTTCTCAAAAACAGAGCCTCTGCCAATCTGCCTTGGGGAAAATTCCTTCCTGACCCCAAATATGGCCATCAGCTAAACCCTGAGCATATGGGCAAGACTCACTAGCCAGACACCCAGAAAGAATTATCTGTAATAACTCAGAACCCACCCCATCAAACATCCCTTCCCGGGGCATTGGACATATTTCATAGTAGTGGTCAAAGATCAATTAATTGTCAGATTAAGCTGTCCTATCATCCCTTCCCTTTTATAAATTCATCAGGCCCAGTTTTGAAGCCAACTACGTTTTTTACCCCCACTGCTCCCCTTGGAAGGTTGTTCCAGAACTTCTCTCCTTTTCTTTGATGGTTATAAACCTTAGACTAATATTAAGTCTAAACTTACTGATAGCAAATTAATTAAGAGCCAAATCTCACATCTACACAACAGATTCATGATGACTCTAGATACTTCATCATTCGGCTGCCACAATTAGTACATCACTTGTGCACATGCATACTTGGCTCCTTGTGTTGGCATTGCGTATACTCACCAGAAATGTTTGTATCAATGTAGAGTGTGGTGTTTCATGGATAGGTAGCCCACTGTGCACCTCTCTGCTTGGCTTTCATGGATCTGTGTATGTGAAACTGTGATTTGTCAGGGAGGAGTGGTAGGGGTACTGCAGTGAGCCCAAGTGTAGCTTGGAATATAGGGAGGTTTTTCAGAGATTCTAATACTGAGTTCTCAGTGGGTTGCAGTGGGAGGCGAACCCAGGATTGGTGAGCCTGCAGGCCCACCAGCGCCTTTGTAACCCATGTGCCTAAGTAAGCATGTCTCTTTAAGGGATCTCTTGATGCTGGGTTACTGTTGCTGGGCAGACTTAGCTGTCCAGAGCCAGAAATTTCTAGAAATTGAATGTGGTAGCTGTGAGCATGGTTTTCTCCTGCTGGTGTGGCCAGATGCCATGAGAGCAGCAGCCAGAGGTTGTATGAGAATAGCTTGTGGTTGCGGCAGGTGTTCTTATTGATGTTATGTGTCCGACACAGATGTCTGTTTGGCTGCATGTGTGAGTCTCTGTATGTGTGTTCTCTCAGGATTACCCCTGGCTCAGATCTTTAAGTGGGGACTCTGTTAGCCCAGGGATATAGAGCCTGGCTTGGATCTTAAGCAGGGACTGAGTTAGCCTGGTGATCCTAAGCCGAGGTGCTCCTTTTGTTAATGCTTTGGGTTACCTCTAGCTCAGGTCTTTTGTGAGGACTTAGTTAGCTCAGTGACCTTAAGCTTAGGTGTACCCTGTGTGCAAGAAGTAAAGTGAGGCAACACTCATGAACGAAGAAACCAACACGACCACGGATCCTTGTAGAAATGAACATGCCAGGCTAGGCTTTATTGCAATGTAGCACAATGGCAAACAATCTATCTCAATAGATTGGTTGGTAGCATTCGTGCTCTCAATGCAATGGAACAGCTCAACTGATGGCGGGACTCTCCGTCATCCTCTTGGGCTGCACGAAATCTGGGCTTTTGGGCTGCTCTTTTATACTCTACTCGGACTTACATTTGTACCCCAAAGGGGGCCGAATCAGTATCTTGATTGGTTTACATATCCCTTCTCTGATGTCACCCATAGGTCTGATAGGTGCGCGCATCACTGGACATTTCCATCCATCAAGGTATCAGATTTGACCGAAACATTATCTTTAGATTTGGCCAGAACGTTCCCTTCAGGTTTGACTGAAACATTGCGTTCAGGTCTGACCGAAACATCACCTTTATCTCCTTGGCGCTAGGCCGACCCAATGCCTCCAGGGAAGAGCACATCTACAGCATAGTCAGCTGGGCAGTTGGAGTCAACAGTGGAGAGCAGCTAGATGTGCTCACCAAGTCAGGCAAAAAGGGGAGGGGATCTTCCAGTCTCCATGATCCCTGGGCAGCTCACAATAGTGGCCACAGTGGTCAGTGTGGGTCATTGTGACTAGATCATCGGGCTCAGCGGGTAGGAGTCAATGGCTTAATGTCTTATTGGCAATCAGTAACGAGTGGAGTGCCCTAGCAGTTGGTCCTGGGGCCGGTTCTGTTCAACATCTTCATTAATGATCTGGATGATGGGATAGATTGCACGCTTATTAAGTTCGCAGATGACAACAGGCTATGGGGAATGGTAGACACCCTAGAGGGCAGGGATAGGATTCAGGGAAACCTAGACAAATTGGAGCACTGAGCCAAAAGAAATCTTATGAGGTTCAACAAGCACAAATCCTGCATTTAGCACGGAAAAATCCCCATGTACTGCTACAGGCTGGTGACCGATCGGCTAAGTAGCAGCACTGTAGAAAAGGGCCTACGGGTTATGATGGATGGGAAGCTGGATATGAATCAACAGTGTGCGCTTGTTGCCAAAAAGGCCAATGGCATATTGGACTGCATCAGTAGGAGTGTTGCCCCAGATCCAGAGATGTGATAATTCCCCTCTCTTCAGCACTAGTGAGGCCGAATCTGGAATACTGTGTCCCATTTTGGTCTCCCCACTACAGAAAATATTTTGACAAATTAGAAAGAATCCAGTGGAGGGCAATGAAAATGTTTAGGGGCTGGGGCACATGACTTACGGGGAGAGACTGGAGGAATTAGGCTTCTCCTTCGAGTGGTTGCTCACGTCGACTCCAGTTAGGTGTGTGCGCGCGCATCGTGCACGGCTGCCGGAAAGGATTTCCCTAGCATCCCCGGAGGGTCGGCTACAGAGCCCCCTGGAGTCGCGCCTCCATAGCGCCCTTTATAAGGGCTCGCCGACCCTCCCCTCGCCAGTTCCTTCTTGCCAAGGATCCGACAGAGGGGCAGGTGGGCGGGTTTGGAGTGGACGTGAGCAACACATCTCGAAGAACGACAGTTACAGAAAAAGGTTAGTAACTGTCTTTTCTCCTTCGAGTGGTTGCTCATGTCGACTCCAGTTAGGTGATTCCCAAGCACTTACCGGAGGAGGGGTCGGAGGTCAATTTCTTACGGACTTCAGCACTGCCCTGCCGACCGCTGCGTCCTCTGCTGCTTGTTGGATCGAGGACCAGGTTGCTGCTCTGCAGATTTCCTGAATCGGCACGCAGGCTCAACGACTTGTTAATAGCTGTGTTGAAACAGATGAATAACAAATCACAGCTTCAAAGAGAGTCTGCAGAACTCGAACTTATATGCAAATTTGACTCTGTTGTCTTGGGGTTAAACAGGGACTATGGATTTTTCTCGCATTACATCAAGTGAATTGACCTCCCCCTCCTCTATGTGCTGTTCCCCAGTGTTTTGAATCCTAACACCTATTTTGATTTGCTGTTACAGCCTGACCTGATGCTATGTCATACACTCCCCTGCATTTAATTTCCTCCCACTCTGTAACTTTCCTATCTTCAAAGCGTCTGAGAAGTGGGATTTTCTCCCACGAAAGCTCATGCGATTAATAAATCTGTTAGTCTTTAAAAGTGCCACAAGACTCTGTTGTCTTTCTACAATAGACTAACACGGCTACCCCTTTAGAAAAAGGTTAGTAACCGTCTTTTATTTAGTCTGCAAAAGAGAAGACTGAGGGGGGATTTGATAGCAACCTTCAACTACTTGAAGTGGTGCTCCAAAGAGGAGGGAGCTAGGCTGTTCTTAGTAGTGGCAGAGGACAGAACAAGGAGCAATGGTTTCAAGTTGCAGCTGGGGAGATCAAGGTTGGATATTAGGAAAAGCTTTCTGACAAGGAGGGTGGTGAAGCATTGGAATGTGTTACCTAGGAAGGTGGTGGCATCTCCATCTTGGGAAACAATTAAGGCCCAGTTAGACAAGACCCTGGCTGGAATGATTTAGTGGGAATGGTCCTGCTTTTAGCATGGGTTTGGACTGGATGACCTCATGAGGTCCCTTCCAACCCTAAGATTCTATAATTCTATGATTGAGGGACAGCTGCTGAAGGACACTTATGGTTAATATAACTAATGCAGTGCCTTCACTCACACTCCATCAACCTAAGGATGTTAACTGTTGCTCTGCACCTCTCAGGGTGGTGATTTTCCTATGTTGACATAATGGAGTACTTACAGCAGTGGGAGGCAAATGAGGTGTAGACAGCTGCACATCTAGGTTGACATAAGCTACGTTGCTTTGATCTAACTGTGTAGTGTAGACCAGACCTACCTAAGTCTCATGAATGTCAGACTTAAGCTTCTAAATCCCTTTAGTGCTTTATAAGATTTCTCTTTGTAACTAAATTTAATTCTGATACTTGTTCTTTTACAGTATTCAACATCATTTCATTAAGTAAAACTTATTTGAATATTCATTTTATTAAAAGTGATGAAATCATTTCCAATTATACAAAACTTATTTGACCAATGTTCTTTTTATTATAAATCTCTTTTTTAAAATATGTAGTATGTAGTTTGCACTTTAAGAACTGCCTTTTATTTGTTTCTGACCTATGTCTTATTGGCATTACCCTTCCCTATAAACACATGTTTAATTTCAGATTCAGTATCTTCAGTCACAACGTTTTTCCTTCGTCAGAAATAGGAACGGCCACCGCATCATCAATCATTGCACAGGAGGAGCACACTGGGTTAACATTTAAAGGGCAGAACCAGAGGAGAGTAAACAAACACATATATAGTATTAGGCTTGAGGCACCTCTAAAATTGTTGTTTAAAATAGGAATTCTCTGCATTTTCAAGAAAGAGAAAATGAGGAGATGAGAAGGCAATTAATTAGTGAAGAGAGGAACAATTAGTGACACAGCAAGTAAGAGAGAGTTGAAGGAAAGAAAAGGAATAAAGTAACTGGAAAATAACTTTCTGTTAATTTGCAAAATTATTAGTAATAAACTAAAATAAAAATAAATCCTGCTGGTGGTGGTTTGTGTGTGTGTATGTTTGTTATGGGGGTTAAGTTCATTAAAATTCATTATTTTGTGGCCTTCCACTTAAATATCTATCTCTTTGTGTTTCGTTGTTTTGCATGTCTTGATCAAGTTTTACTTCAAACCCAGTTCTCTGGGACAGATAGAGAGCTCTGGGACAGATGAAAAAGATGAAGATGATTCTGCCCAAAAGGAGACAGTTAATGTCTGTCATCTGAATGAGGCTTTTTCTTATAATCTGTGGCGCAACTAGGATCTGGGACCACTGACATCCTAAGTATTGCAAGCATTGCTTCTTCCATGAGTTCCGTTAGCCCAAGTCAGCTAAAATTCTAAGGTTGTTTCTCTGGTTAGGAGAGTAGGTGACATATAGGTGCCTGACCAGAAGCTACAGTTAATGGATTGACACTTAGGATATTGGTTGTTTTTGAGCGGTTGTTGCTGTTTTGGGATTTGAGCACATTGTCTCTATGAACACTGAGTCCCATCATCTTAGTTATCAAGAGACAATGGATCTTGGATCTGAGTATTTCATGTTTCAGCTTTTTTGCTGAACTGAATTTAATTGAAAGTTTTAATACATTTCCATTTTATGGTCATTGATATTAATATCAAATTGCCACACACTCCTAAACTCAGTAAGCAAAACTTTTTGCATGATTCTGGTATGAATGTGTAACTGCTGTGTATGTTTCCCAATGGGCAAACTAAATCTGGAACAGTTCCTAATAATAATTGGAATGCCGCTGGAAAAAAGAATTACATGGGCAGGGAGAAATGTAAGTTGACAGAAAAAATATTGACAGTTAACCCATTTCTATTCAGCCATGCCCTAATACGAAAGCCAGATTGAAATGTCTTGCATCAGCTCCAATTCATTAAGCAAATGTGACACTTTATTTTCTAGCTATTTCAGTGCTGAGAGAAGTGACGTGGTGAAATAGTGATATAAATGAAAACACTTCTCACTGTGCTGATAACTGAAGTCAAAGGATAGAAGAGAATGCACTAGCAAGGCATTCAAGATGGAGTTTTTGCAAAGGATAAGCAGCACAGCTTTCTGATGACTCAAAATTTAAAGTTTGTAATTTAATGGCTGAAACATGTCATTGTCTCTGAAAGTTAATTATAAGAGAAGTGCCAATACAACATTTAAAACTAATTATGAGGTGGATAGTAAGGGTGCTTGTTTATTATTTTAATTGTAAAAAGTAATCTGTAGCTTTGTTAGCATTTGCTGGTAGTCAACATTTTTATTTCAGCATATATATTTTTAATTAACATTTTATATATTTTAATTTAATTGAAAGTTTAGTAGACTTACTGTTTCAGAAAATTGACTTCAGAAAGTTTGCTTTTTCAGAGTAATTATTTTATAACTGTGATTGCTACTTTCACAATAAACCTAGGAAATAATCACAGTTGCTGGCTAGGCTTTCTGAAGTATTGCTATTCCTCATGTAGTTTTTAATTTGGGCCATTACTTAGAGTATCATGAGCCATTTTTAAATAAGATTTGAAGACATAAAAGAGCTTTTTAGTCAATAGCGAATGTTTAGATGTATTTCAAAAACAGGAACAGAAGAATATACACCTGTTTATCTTTAAACATTCTAATAGCAAGACGCTGGCTTAAAAATTAGTGTGATCTCAAAAGTACCAATTTAGTTTTAGCAAATTGGTTAAGTACCTTGCATTCGTAGTTTTTCACACCTTAAATTCTTAATATGCATTGCTAAATATATTTCATCACTCTGCTAATTAATGTTCTGTGGAAGTACAGCTGCTAAATTTTGTGGTTGACATGGCTCATTTCAAAGTGATAACAGTTGCATCTGTAGTGTCACAATTTAGTTAATAAATTATTGTTGTACATTTTTCCACTTTGAATTACCGTGGAGGTTCTTAAAATCCACATTTGCAAACAACTAGCACAAAGTAGTATCTGAACAATAAATACATCTAAGTATAATATCTTTGCTTAGATATTATTGCACGGTAAACATGGGGATAGCACAGAATTTCTTTTGTCATAGGAGACTTCAGAATGTCACATGTCACAAGAGTGACTGTTAGAATTTCTGGCAATTGATGAATCAGAGAAAAAAAAACCCCACACTGCACTGGAGCAATATCTTGAGGTGCTCTAGGGATAACTTTTCTCTTGGTAACATGACTAAGTAGTATCAGGAAATGGACAAAGGGAGGGGAAGTGTGTCACGCTTTTCCTAAGGGATAAGTGATTTTGGGGTGTCCAGTTTGAGAAATATTAATCTTAATCTTAATCTGATTTTCAGAGCTGCTGAGTCCTTGCCCTCTTGACCACCAGGCCACTTTAAAGTTTTCCAGGCTGGGGACTCAGAAACTGAGGCAACAAAAATCAGTGATCACCTTGAAAAATCTTGAGTCTTTCCCTTCCTCCTGTCCTGATACCTGCTTGGCTACTGAAAACTTCTGCAGAAAAATTATCCTAATAGTGAGAGACTCAAAAAGAGCTCAATCTGTTTTAACTTAACCAAAGAGAAGGTTCAGGGCTGACTTGATTGTAGTCTGCAAGTATGTGTATATGGGGAATGGGTTTTTCAATCTAGGGGAGAAAGGTATAACATGATCCACTGGCTGGAAGTTGAAGCTAAAAAATTCAGATTCAATTCAGGGAAATAAGACATAACGTTCTTAACTGTGAGAGTAATTAAGCATTAGAACAATTTTCCTAGATTCACAGTGGATTCTCCATTGCTGACAGTTTAAGTTAAGATTGGATGTTTTAAAAGATATGGTCTAGGAATTATTTGGTGATATATTCTATGGCTTTTGTTATACGGGAGATCAGACTAGATTGTCACAATGGTTCCTTCTGGTCTTGAAATCAGTGTATCCTCACGTAAATATGGGCATACGGTTTTAATAAGGCTCTTCTCCATCTGCTGTTATTAGCCAGGACCTTGTTCACCCAGAAGACCACTTCTTAACCAACCAGAGTGGTGTTATTCTTCCGATTGATAATCCATCAAAATATGATTATAAATATGGTCAAGACCTGCTCTCAGAGCACAGCCCATTTTCTAACTCCAGCATCTTTGCTCTATGGTTCTAGAGGTGGCAACAACAGGATGGATTGCAGAAGAATAACTCGAATTTAGGTTTTCCTTTTGTCCCAGAAGGAAGAATCTTTTTTCCACTTTATTTATATTCTGAAGACTGTTCAAATATTCATCCACTAATGGCCAGTTCAAATGAACTTTTCATCAGGAAAACTTCAGCTTTCTCCTTCAAGCATGTCCCTGAGGGTGTGGGTCTTAGCAACGTCCCCACATCACAGTTCGGAGGCTTAGAAATAGTGTCTGTTGGGACCGTGGGTGCACGTGGCAGTCTCGCGGCTTGTGTTTGGCACCCTTAGCATCGCACGCGGTCCCCAACCGCCTCAGTTCCTTTTCAACCGTCCACGGTTGCAGTCGGAGCAGTCATCCTCCCGCTCTTCTAAAATTAGCCGTCTTCTTCCAACTCTATTTTACCACATTACTTCTTCAATTCTCCTTTTTGCCTGTTTTTTTCTTTTATCCTAAAAAAAAAAAAAAGAGAGAGAGTGAGTGAGTGAGATGATAAGAATTCTCCCTCAGAGCCATGTCGGGCTCTCCCGGCTTCAATGTTCAATGCTCCTGCCGAAACACGATGCTGGCTTCTGACAGTCACACTGTCTGCATTAAATGTCTTGGTGAGGAGCACATCTCCCAGAAGTGCTCCCACTGTAAAAACCTGAGCACAAGAGTGAGGTGTGATAGAGACCTCCGCTTCAAGCTCTTGCTCATGGAGAAATCGCTGCGTCCCACATCAGACCCGGGACAACACAAAGCCGAAACCAAGGACTCACGTCCTTCAGAGAGGCATTTAACACCTCCTCCTTCAACATACAAAAGAAAAAAATCTCTGCCTAAAAGTGCCCGTACTGAAGAGGCTTCAGGCTCCTCACATACGCTGGCGGCAGACATAGAAAAGCGGCACCTCTCAGCTTCGCTGGAGCCAAGCCACAGGACTTTGGAGCTGAAAGCCATGGCTGTCCGTGATAAGCCCGCTCCCTCTCCGCTACCCGACACAGTGGCACTGACGATATATGGACCAGCCATTGACCCACTACCCATGTTGGCACCGCAGGAACAAGTGGCACCGACAACCTTGCCTGCTTCAGCTCCCTCCACAACGGTGCCGACAGAGACTACAGCAGACCCCATTCAACTCGCTGTCCTCTCACACCACAGGGCATTGGCACCGCACCAAGAAACCGCGAACACGGCACCGAGAAAGAAATATGCAAAATCAAAGCACATCGGTATTGGGGACACAGAGCATCAACTACCAGAATCCCCTGCAATGACCACTGACTTATCCCCACACAGTTCTCTCCGGGGAAGGAGTCCATCACCCATTGCCTTCTCTTCTGATGAAGAAGAAGGAGGAGAGGAATCTGAATTTACTACACCCCCTTGATCCCACTATAGAAGGGGGGCAAGGAGCCATTCATATTACAACATACCACCTTATCCTTGATATGAACCACCATGGTATGGTCCACATTCATCCTCTATGCAGTCATGGCATAGGTGGCAACCCTGCTCCCCCTCCTCAGATGAATGTAGCAAACCCTCCACCTCGAGGAGTCACAAACTAGTACCAAAAAGGCATAGGATTACTAGTCACACTAACAGAGAGGAAGCTGAACCATCTTCACCCTCTCCACCGCCAAATTCAACCTCCTGCCCAGATGAGACAGACACAAAATCCACGCATACTAATGCGGACGACACAAAGCAATTCCAGGACCTCTTCAGAAGAGTTGCTGATGCCCTGGAAATCCCACTACAGGAAGCAGCAAAATCACAAAACAAGCTGCTCAGAATCCTACAGTCCTCAGCCTCAATGAAAATCGCTCTCCCCATGGACGAAGCAATTCTGGAACCAGCTGAAACTATATGGCAAACACCAGCCACCGTCCCACTTACATCCAAGAGAGCAGATAGACAATACTATATACCAGCAAAAAATTCTGAATATCTGTTCTCACATCCTTCCCCTAACTCACTGGTCATAGAGGCTGCAAACCATAGCGGAAAACAACTATTCAACAAGTCAACACCCCACAAAAAAGAAGATTTTTAAAAAAATGGACTTATTGGGTAAAAAGGTTTATTCATCATCAACCTTATTACTCCACATTGCTAACTACTCAGCCCTATTAGCCAACTACGATCATAACTACTTAAAGTTAGCAGATTTTATTGAATATTTACCAGATGATAAGAAACAACAGTTTCTCGCAATAGTGCACGGAGGCCGGCTTATGTCTAGAACAGCCCTACAGGCGGATCTGGATGTCGCCGATACCTCAGCATGGACCATGCCACAAGAATAGTCATGCGCTGATCATCATGACTCCATTCATCAGAGCTTCCAAGACAACTTCAAGCTACCATAGAAGATCTCCCGTTCAACAAAAAAAGAGATTATTCTCTGACAAGACAGACAAAACCATGCATCTGTCAAAGGATTCTCAAGCTACTTTAAGATCATTTGGCATCTACACATCCACAATTAAGCGGAGACCATATCGATACCATCCATATAGTCCCAAATATCAGTACCAATATCCCTACAGACAAATTAGAAGACAGGACCAAGGCAGAGGCAGGCCACATCAGCAACGCTGCCGCCAACACAACAATCCACCTTCATCTTCCCAAGTCCCACCCTGCAAACCACAATTTTGAAGGTGTGGTCGAGGTCATGCACAACCTCCCCGATCAGATAGAGCAGGATACTTCACAGATCTATACCAACAGACTACGCCCCTTTTATCACCAATGGTAGCAAATTACCACGGACAAAGGGATCCTGGAAATTATCAGCACGGGTTACACCATCCTATTCATGCAAAAACCTCCCTACCAATACCCCTCCCCGTCCCTTCTCAGGGACACAACTCACGAACACCTACGACAAGAGGCTGCGCGCCTGCTCCGCATCGGGGCTATAGAGTCTGTCCCGCACCAACACAGAGGAAAGGGGTTTTACTCTCCGTACTTCCTGACGGAAAAGAAATCAGGAGGATGGAGGCCTATTCTGGACCTCAAACTAAACAAATTTGTAAAATTAGAAAAATTCAGAATGGTCACGCCATCGGCCATCATTCCTGCTCTAGAGATGGGTGACTGGTATGCAGCCCTCGACCTTCAAGATGCTTATTTTTACATTCCAATTCATCCAACACACAGAAGATTCCTCAGATTTACCATCGGGACCAAACATTTCCAATACACGGTGCTACCGTTTGGCCTATTCACAGCACCAAGGGTGTTCTCGACAGTCTTATCAGTAGCCATGGCACATCTCCTAAGGAACAATATCACTATCTTCCCGTATCTGGACGACTGCTTAATAAAAGCACAGTCCAAAGATCAAGCAACGGAACATCTAAGGTTTGCTATGTTAATGTTCCACACATTAGTATTGATATCAACACTTATATCTACCTAAGTCATACAATTCATAGGGGCACATTTGGATGCACATTGTGCCAGAGCCTTTCTGCCTCACCAACAATTCAACACCAACGTTCAAATGGTACACTCCATACAAGAGGCACTGACAACAATAGCCCGCACGTGCCTCCAACTACTTGGACACATGGCAGCGACTACATTTGTGGTCCAACATTCACATGAGACCACTGCAACTCTGGCTCACCAGAACCTACAAACCAAACAAGTACCACCTACAAAAAGTTCTGACAATACCCAGCAAGATAAAAGATTCGCTTCTCTAGTGGTGCCTACCACAAAATCTACTATTGGGTATCCCCTTTTTAACAAACACACCCACAGTAATGATATCTATGGATGGCTCCCTCACAGGATGGGGTGCCCATCTTGGACACCTCACTGCGTAAGGAAGATGATCAATGCAGGAATCTTCACTGCATATAAACATCCTAGAGCTTCGGGCAGTATGGAATGCCTGCATCTACTTCAAGGATCACATAAAGCATCAACATGTCAGAATTACCACAGACAATATGGCTTGCATGTTTTATATAAATCGGCAAGGTGGGGCAAGATCCCGTTCTCTTTGCATAGAAGCAATGAAACTATGGTACTGGTGTATAAACCATCACACTTCTATCTCTGCAGCCTACCTTCCAGGAATCCACAATACTCTATCTGATCAACTGAGCAAATATTTCACGCACCAACACAAATGGGAGATCCATCCTCAAGCCATCATGACAATCTTCAGAAAGTGGGGCTTCCCTGCAATAGACCTCTTTGCAACACACAGGAACAGCAAGTGCCCTCTATTCTGCTCCCATGCAGGCTTGGGAAGAAACTCTCTAGGAGACGATTTTCTCTTTACATGGTCCAAGAACCTATATTACGCATTCCCGCCAATACCCCTAATTCACAGGACACTAATAAAAATTCACAGGGACAAGTCATGAGTAATCATGCTAGCACCAGGCTGGCCCAGACAGCCGTGGTTCACAATGCTCACAAAATGTCGACCAAAACACTTATTACGCTTCCCCATCTTACCAGTCTCTTATCTCAAGATGCAGGGAGATCCCTTCACCCAAATCCAGAACGCCTACACTTGACGGCATGGTTCCTTCATGGTTCCAACATGAAGAACTCCAGTGCTCTGAACAAGTACAAAACATTCTCTTGAACAGCAGAAAACCTTCTACTAGGCGTGTATACCTAAAAAAAATAGAATAGATTTTCCAGATGGTGCAACAAATTACACCTTGACCCAGTAAACGCTCCCATTCCTTCTCTACTCGAATACCTATTACACTTAAAGGAATCAGGACTATCGATACGTTGTATCAGAGTACACTTATCAGCGATAACAATTTTCCACAGGAGCATAGACTCCTCATCTGTCTTTGCCCATCCAATAATTAAACAATTCTTAACAGGTATTCAGAACCTCTATCCAGAAGTCAAACAACCGACGCCCACATGGGATCTAAATCTAGTACTTCGGGCTCTTACAAGATCTCCCTTCGAGCCATTGGCATCCTGCTCATTATTACATTTATCGATTAAAACAGCGTTCCTAATTGCAATCACATCCGCCAGACGCATAAGCGAAATAGCACTAATTGCCCACCCACCATTCACCGTATTCCACAAAGATCAGGTCACCCTGTGTCTGCACCCTAAATTCATCCCCAAAATATCATCTTTCCATATGAATGAACCCATACATTTACCTGTCTTCTTTCCAAAGCTGCACAAAAATCACCAACAAGTTCTCTTACACACCCTGGATGTCAGAAGGGCCTTGGCGTTCTACCTAGAGAGAACAAAAACAATTAGAAGTACTCCAAAATTATTTATCTCCATAGCTGACAGATGCAAAGAGAAACCAATATCATCCCAAAGACTATCTAGACTCATTTCAGCCTGCATTTATGAAAGCTATCAAATATTGGGTATCGATCCACTAGAAAATATTAGAGCCCACTCCATCAGTTCCGTAGCAACTACCATGGCTTTCCTAAACAACATACCTATTCACGATATCTGCAAGACAGCAACCTGGGCATCCTCCCATCCATTTGTGAAACATTAATCCCTTCAACAGCTAACCCAAATGGACACAGCAGTTGGCCGATCCATTTTAGACTCCTTGCATACTTCCAACTCCGAAGTCCCTCCTTCCTAGGGGAACACAGTGGAGCATCCACAGGGACATGCTCGAAGGAGAAAGGAAGGTTACTCACCTTGGTGCAGTAACTGGAGTTCTTGGAGATGATGTCCCTGTGGGTGCTCCACTACCTGCCCTCCTCCCCTCTCTACTTTGGAGTGCTCTCTGGGCTACCGGATGGAGAAGGAACTGAGGTGGTTGGGAACCGCGCACGATGCTAAGGGTGCCAAACACAAGCCGCGAGATTGCTACGCGCACCTGTGCTCCCAACGGACACTACTGCAAAGCTTCCGAACTGTGACGTGGGGACACCACTAAGACCCACAGTGGAGCACCCACAGGGACATCATCTTGAAGAACTCCAGTTACTGCACCAAGGTGAGTAACCTTCCTATTTCCCTCTGGATCACAATAGTTGTCTATCTCTGAGTGTAAGGCAACCTGATATACATTCCTACCACAGTAAAGAACATCAGATTTCCTTAAGCACTGGGCAGTGCTTTTGGTAATTTATTCTTCCTCTGAACAGAGAACAGAAAACAGGATTTTATGTGGGAGTTTATAGGAGGGAGTAGGAATAGAAGACACTGATGATTATTGAGACACTAATAGAGATTACCTGAGGAGGGAAGACGACAAAGATGCTTGGATGCAGAAATTGCAGGATGTATGTTATCTTTGAGTGCTACCTCATGGAAACTGTTTCTATGTTAAAGTAGTTTAATAGGTGAAGAAGATCTGAGGACTACATATGCAGGTGGAGAGGGTGATGGAGTTCAGGTTGGAATCTGAAGACACTTGAAAAACTATATTCGTAGTAAACAGAGGGCCAACAAAGAAGGGCTTGATCTGCAAAGAAAGCTATGTCTTGGATATCAGAAATTGTTGTGATGAAGTGAGAATTGCCAAAAGTCATGCTGAGTTAGATCTTACAAAGGATGCTGAAACAAATATTTTTTTGTTAGATAAATAAAAAGAGAATATGAAGAAAAGCAGGGATGCTAAGTATCAAGGTTGGGGTAGAGAATCAAGATAACCTGGATATGGCCCAGAAACAAAATTAATACTTTTGTCATTTTTCAGTAAGGATGAAAATTTAGGGTGTGGGAGTAAAAATAGGAGAGCTAATTGGAGTGAGTGTATAAAAATGCAAAAGACTACATCTAAAGTGGAAGTAAAACTCACAGTTTAATGTATTCAAATTGGGGATACTGGATAATCTCCATCCCAAAATATTGAAAGAACTTGTATATGAAATTGCAAATCCGGTAAAAAGGACTTTTAATAAATTTATCAAATTGTGAATGGTACTGCATGATTTGAAAATAGCAAACATAGTATCTATATTTAAGAAAGCCATGAGGTTGGGGAAAGAATTCAGGCAACTACAGACCCATTTGTATGACTTCAATTAAATGCAAGTCTTTACACTAAATTTTGAAAGAGTAACGGTATTAAGGTAAATGGAAAATGGGACAAAATGGAACAGAGGTTTATGAAAGGTAGACTGTGCAAAACTAACCTGATAACCCCAAAACAGGTCCTATCCAAGAAAGTTTTTTTTTTTGTTTTTTTTTGTTTTTTAAAGCCAGGGGAAATATAGTAGATCTGTCTGTCTCTCTAGTAAAGCATTTAATATAGTATCATATGGAATTTAATAGTTAAACTGGAGAAGACGGGGATTAGTACAGGAATTTTAACGTTGATAAGGAACTGATAAAGTAAAGACAACATATTGTACTGAAAGGGGAATGACTGGTTTAGATGGAGGCTACTCATGGAGTTCCTCAGTGATCTGTCTTGGGACTGATATTATTTAGTATTTTTATTAATAACCTTAGCACAAAAGAGATGTATGCTAATGAAATAAGCTGATGACTCAAATTTGGGAGGTGGCGTCAATACAAAGAAAAATCAGCATATGTCATAGGGGTAGCCAAACTGTGACTCGTGACCCCCATGCCTCTCTTTTAGTTGAAGAGCCCTCTATACTCCCCCCATCCACCTATCAGACTGGGTAGCTTACAGCTTCTGCTCTATGGGGGGGCTAGAGGATTTTGTCCAGCATGGAAGGGGATTTCAGGGGCCAGTAAGTTTGGTCACCCCTGACATGTAAGCAGGAAGAACTGGATGACTTTGAGCACTAAATAATAGAAATTTCATATAAATGCAAGATCATGCACTTACCAACTCTTTTTCATTGAGTTGGTGGATGTTTGTCTGCTAAAGTTCTTGTGCTCTGTGGAATTCTCTCATGATTTATAAACTGAAACATTAGTATTCAGATTATAGTCTATAATCCCCATCATTGAAAGATTTTTAAAAACGGACTAGACAAACATCTGTCTGAGATGGTCTAAGTATACTTAATCCTTCCTCAGCATAGGGGATCTGAGCTAGATGACCTCCTGAGGTCTCTTCTGGCCCTGTATGTCTCTGATTCTGGTATGAATTTCTGCTATAAACTGTGGGCTCATCACTTCCCAGTGAGAAAGGTAGAGAAAGACACTGAAGGGTATTATCAATCCCTGGATGAGTATGAGTCACTAATATGATGCAGTCAGGAAGGCAAGGGAGATTTTAGGATGTACCAGGTGAGATTTCCAGAAGAGATAGGGATGCATTACTGCTGTTGTATGAAATATTGCTAAGATCTCACCTGGAATATTGTTTATAATTCTAGTCACCAGTGATCAAGAAAGATGAAATCAAATGCAAAAAAAATAGAGAGAGAGGCTTCACTGGGATGATCAGAGGAAAATGGAACCTGTATTGCAACAGGAGACTAATAGAGCTTGTTTCATTTAGTCTAGCCAAATGAAAACTAAGAAGAAATATGATTGTTCCTTATAAATATGGTTATTTTGGGGTGGGTAGGAAGATTGGGTAAACACTGTGGAAGGAGAAGAGCTATTTAAGCTAAAGGACAGTGTTGGCGCAAGAACAAATGGGTATAAATTGACCTTGACTATTTAAGATGGAAATTTGAAGAAGGAATCATCAGAGCATTGAAGTTCTGGAGCAGCCTTCCTGATATAGTAATGAGGGTAAACAACCTAAGTAGTTTGAATATGAAGCTTGATGTGTTTATGAACAGGGTTCTGTGATGGCGCTGCCTCTGATAGTAGGCTATTGTCCTTAATGACCCAAGAAGAACGCTCCAGTTCAGTGTCCTATATTCCTGGGCTTAAATCCCTCCTTGAGTCCACTCTTTTGTGACATTTACAAGAAATCAGCCAATCAACTGGGAAATTGTAGCAGTTGAAAATGGCCTGTGTTATGCAGAAGATCAAATTAGGTGATTATAATGGTCCCTTCTAGTCTTAATAAACTAGGTGATTATAATGGTCCCTTCTAGTCTTAATAGTGTGTATCTGTCATCTCTGTTGCACCAATTCAGACAGAATATGACCAGGGCACTGAAGCTGCATACATTGTTAGGTATCACTGAATGCTCTTTTGTTTAAGGAGAAGCTCTACATCTTCTGCAAAGTAAAGAGAATGTATTTGCCCATCTTGGCTCACATTCAGGGATAAGTGAATTTTTAGGTTAACTGGCTCTGCTGAAATAACATTTAAGATACTCTGATTTGATATTGTGTATAAATGTTGATGTTTTAATGGTGTTATTGTGAAGAAAAAGACAATACACACCAAATACAAATACTGTATATGCTTTAGAATTCAGGAGATGATCAGTTAAAACTCAGACTAGCAAATGAGGAAAAACTCACCAAGAGGAATGACTTTTCACATTCTAAGTTAATGGAAATAACTCAGTGTCTCTGTTACTGTTATCTGGAAGCTGTTGGAAACTGACTTTTTATTAGTAGTCATTTAAAAAAAAAATCTCTTCAACAAAACTAATTCAATTTCCTGTCAAGCATGTTCTTCCAGTACTAATGCTGATTCAGCTATTATGGGAGCTTTTTTTTGGTTCATAGAAATGTACCCTTGGAATCTAAGTCTAGTGATCTGATAAGACCTAAGAGGGTGAATTTGTGAGAAATCAATAATTTTTGTAGCTTTTCTAGCTGACTAGAGGAACTGAGGGAAGACCTTTTAATGGGAGCTAGGGAAGGATATTGAAAATGCTCTTGAGAAGTGGCTGTGGGGAAGTTGTGAAGAACAATCTCTGACACAGAACATATGTTTCCTCTAAACTGTCACACACCCGCGCACCTATTACAAACTCCCTTGCAGGCTGATCCCCGCATTCCTTCTTCTTCCTGGCCCGATCTTCCCCTGCTGCAGCTCTCCCCTTCTCCCCAGCCCGATCTTTCCCGGCTGTTGCTCTCCCCAGCCCAATCTCCCTGGCCACGGCTCACCCCTTTTCCCCAGCCCAATATTCCTCGGCCGTGACTCTCCCCTTTTCCCCAACCCAATATTCCCTGGCTGCGGCTCTCCCCATCCCGATCTTCCTCGGCCGCAGCTTTTCTTCTTCTCTTTAGCCCGACCGATAGTAAATTAATAAAACTACAGTATTTCATTTTAACATTTTTATTAAAGTTTAAACGAAAAGACAACATTTATGCATTTCTTTTGAATTAAGGTACTTAGGGATGCTGATGCTTCCAGCACTAAAAAACTGTTGCCCATGAGGCACCATGCCTCACAAATTGCCGCTCAACACGTACGGTAACTTGCTCAGCTGCATCATCAGCTTAGAGGGAACATTACACAGACCCCAACTTTTTGGGAAGAGGAAGCAAAATTATTGTGGATCCTAGCCACACTTAGTCTTTAATTGACCCTTGCAAGTGTTGCTGGAAAAAAATGACTAATGAGAATATTTGGTATGTCTTCCTTGCTTGTGTCTAGGAAGTGGAATACTAATTTTTAATAATAGGAAGCAGGCTATTTGTTCTTCAGTTCTGTGGTGTTTTAATTGTTATAAATTTGGAAGCGTAAAGAAAATGGAACCTGATATTCTGTCACAGAACTCAGGAACAGTCTTGCAAAGATTGATTGCAAAGCGTCTTACATTACAGCAACACTTTATAGGATGCAAGGAGCTGCTATGTGAGCTTTTCTAAAGACTTCTGCCATTACATTCATTCTGGAACCACTAGACGTGACTCAGTACCTTCTCTCTCACTCTATCTTTTTGAAAAAACCATGTATACAAGATACAGCTTTTAATCGTGAAATAGTTTCATAAATTGAAGATACCGTATATGCTCAGGTATAAACTGAGATTTTTGTGCCGAAAAATGAGCTTGAAAGGCTAGTCTTGGCTTATACATGGATCAACAGTAGGGTTTACAGGGAAATATCATTGTCACCCCTCTGCCTGCAGCTTTTCCTTGCTCCTCTTCCCTCCACGGCGTTTCCCTGCTCCTTTCAGCCCCTCCTCACGGCTTTTTCCCTGCTCCTCTCAGGGCCCCCCTTCCCCCGCCCTTTCCCTGCTCCTCAGCCCACTCATGGTTCCTTACCCTGCTCTTCTGACCCCCCTTACCTGGCTGGAAACTCCCAGCCTGGCCGCAGCAGGAGCTCACGAGCCAGATTGGGCCTGCCTGGGGGATGGATCGGTCCCGTGGGCCGAATCAGGCCTGCCGCAGCGCCGGATCCGGTCCTTGGTCCAGATCCGGCGCCGCGGCAGGCCCTATCTGGCCCGCGAGCTCCTGCCACAGAAGACTCGGGCAGAACAAGTGTTGCGTCCTGTCCTGCTGTGGCCAGGCTGGGAGTTTCAAATCTCCTGCCCTGAGCACGCTCTGTCTCAGACAGAGTGTGCTCAGGGTGGGAGTGGCCGGCTGGCCACGGAGCGGCTCCCAGTCTGGCCACCCCTGCACGTCTGGGCCTCCAGCCAGGTAAGGGGGGGCCAGAGGAGCAGAGGAAGCAGCCGTAGGGGGGCTGAGGATCAGGGAAAGGGTGGGGGGCTGAGAGGAGCGGAAAAAAGACGGGGGGGGCAAAAGGAGCAGGGAAACGCTGCAGGTGGGAGAGGAGCAGGCAAAGACTGCGGGCGGGGGGAGCCGAGAGGAGCGGGGAAAGGCCATGGGGGAAGGGGGAGGAGCAGGAAAAAGCGGAGAGGGAGGAAAAGGGGATTGGCCCTGGAGGGGCCTTCTGTAATAAAGTTTGACCCTCGGCTTATGCACAGGTGGTGCATTTTTCCTAGATTTGGGGCTTTAAAGGCCAGGGTCGGCTTATATATGGGTCAGCTTATAAGCGAGCATATACGGTAAATGTTTCACAAATATATGAAGTATTCATAATATGGTTCAATTTTATGGCAAACTATTTTACATATCCTGGATATTTTGAGACTGGCGCTGGGATATGAATCCTATCTTCTAGATCAAAGGCCGAAATCTGGCCCATGACAGTAGTAAGTGAAAGAAATCCCCATCTACTCAGTGACATATAAAATGAATTGGTGGTGTCAGTCCAGTTCTTAGATGACCAGTGTCTACATTACCAAAACCTCATCCCAAATTAACAATCTTATTAACAGTCATAGCAAATGGAGCAAATTTTCAAATACACTGTGGACTGAATTGCCCTCTGTTTGAGCTGATTCTTTTTGGTCAAGGCTGAATTTCCCAGCATGTGCAATATGGAAAAATGATCACTTGTTTCCATTTTCTATCGCTAAATAGAAAAAAAAATCTGAAATTTTATTAATCTAATTCTATCATGAACAACACATTCACAAATAATAATAAAAAAATCCTAGCCTGTGTTACCCTGTCAAGTTAATCAAAGAATTCTTATGTCCTATTATTCACTAAAGTAAGGAGAGCATTTCATAATTTTTGCTGTATAAATCAGATGAATAAAACTTGCCAGTTTCTTAACTCTTGGAATACAGCCTCAGTGAAATATTTAGGCCTGAACTATAATCATTGTTTCCTTTAGTTTATAAGTTGCTTTTCAAATATAAAAGTATTATTATAAGCTTTATTTCAATAGTTAAAAGTTGCTTTTCTACTAAACCTAAAGACAGGGAGGAAGGCAATGTTTCTATATGTCTTCGAAACCTAAGATTTATGACTTTCAAAGAACAGTGATTTATCATTTCTTTTATGAGGTTGTAGAACAAATGACCGTACTTAACTCACAGCCATAAATATCAGGCAAAGAGCACCCAAAAAGTTACCATTGTTTGCCAATATTCTCTGTAGGGCAAAATATGGAAAAAATATTCTCTCTTTAATGATGACCACTGTATCTTAAATTTGCCAATTAAAGATGTTGTTATAGCATAAAAATATAACCCATAATGTCTGACAGGGCTCTCAGACAGTGTGTAGAGAGTGGAGAGATCTGTACTATTTTTTTTTTTATGAATGTTCTGTATACATCAGCTGACCTGCTTGATATTACACTCTCTGACTATATAGAATAGAATTAAAAGGGGCAGTTAAGAAGAGCACAACCGAAACAAAACAATGGTTAGAGATAAGACACGTGGGATAAACAACTTCAAGCCGGTTAAGATAACAATAGCTGGTCCATTAATCGGGAAGATGCTGTTTCCAGGAACTAACCAAGTTACTCAGCTACAGCTGGAGTCTAGAGATAGAGAGAACCATAAATAATTAAATGTGTCCCCTTAGAGAAAGATAGGGTATATGAATGTGAACAGCTGTTCAGGAGGTGGGAATGGGGAGAAAAACAGGACCCTGAATGAGCCACAGTAAAAGGAAAAGAATGTTGCAGTGCTCCCATCCCAAAGATTGAGGATCTAAGCTAAGTAGAAATCACCAAAACTTGCAAGGGAAGTATAAGATTTTGGGGGCATACAGAGGGGGGACGAAGATGTGTGTGTCTGGAGAGAGAGAAGGACACTACACTTTTATTATATTAGCCCTTTTCTTTGCGTATGTACCTTTTCATGAATAAACTATAAGCTGGTTTTGGAAAAGCTGTCTTCAGTCACTGGTCAGAGCTTCCAAAGGAAAGTCTCCTTCAGGGGCCAACCCCAGCTGGATCTGCTTTTAACAGCCACAGTTGGTGAGTAGGGGAGCGGCAATCCAGAAATCTATTCTGTATAGTTGAACAGTGGGGTTCTAAACTGGAGAGAAGTGAAGGAAGGAAACCCACTCACCTGAAGGGTACTCTGAAGAGGGGCTGCAAAGTGGTCTGAAGTGCCCTATAACTGTGACAGATGATGAAACTGGAAACATGTCATTTTATTTATCACTTACAACTTCCGGTGAGACTTAGGGTATGTATTTAGACACCTCTGACTGGCCTGTGCCAGCTGATTTGGGCTTGCAGGGCTGTGCAATTGAGGTATAAATGTCTAATTGAGACATGAAAGGCTGTGTGATTGAGGTATTAATGTATGGGCTGGGACTGGAGTCTGGGCTCTGGCATCCTGTGAGAGAGGATGGCCTCACAGCTTGATCTTCATCCCAAGTGTGAACATCTGCACCTCAGTTAAACAAGCCCTTACCCCGAGCCCCGCAAACCTGAGTCAGCTGGCATGGGCCAGGTAGGGGTGTCTAACTGCAATACAGGCATACCCTTAAACTCATAAGTCACTTAAATACTTCTGAAAATTTTATTCATAGTTTTAGAGTGATAAGATCGTTGTTTTTTTTATACAATTGGGATGAATTTTCCTTTGTGGATGCTTATGATGGCTTTCCGTGTTTTACAGATGCTCGTGACCACTCCAGAGAAATGGGATGTAGTGACAAGAAAGAGTGTTGGGGATGTAGCACTCTCTCAACTTGTAAAGCTCCTGATTCTTGATGAAGTGCATCTGTTGCATGAAGATAGAGGACCAGTGCTAGAGAGTTTAGTGGCACGGACCTTACGTCAGGTAAGAGTAAAAATGTAACTTACATTTTACTGGGATCAGTAAATTCCTATTGATTATGCTTTCAATAGGAAGCAAAATCTGCTAATATGATACTAGTTGTGACGATGAATGCAGACTAGTAGATTGAAACTAAGGAAGATTATAATGCTGCTGGAGAAGTATTATGTGAAGGAGTAGCAGAAACATAATTTTCTTCTGTAGTACTCTGACTGGTATTTTTTAAGTACTAGAGGGGTATATAGCAGAGCAGAGAGGGAGGGAGGGAGTGGAGAGCATAGAAAAGTATATCTAATCTAAATAAGGAGGAGTTCAGAGATGGAAAACAAATATAATTAGAACCCTGGTTCAAGCTTCCATATAAAGAGAGATTTAACTTTTAGGACTGTTCAATTCAGAGAGGAAGTGAATAAGAAAGGACATGATAGAGGTATACAAAATAATGAATGAGGTAGAGGTGACAAAATGGAGTTCCTGTTTTTCCTTTTTATAACAGAAGAACAAGAGGACCTACAATGAAATTAACTGGCAAAAAAATTAAAATAGATAAAAAGAAAATATTGTTTTGCTCAACACATTGACCTGTTGGATCAAAAAAGGATTAGGCATTTAGAGCATCCATAAGTATCCTGAATAAGACAGCAAAAAAGACGAGAGTCCTGTGGCACCTTAAAGACTAACAAATTTCTTTGACATAAGCTTTTGTGGGCTCCAACCTACTTCGTCAAATGCATCATGTTTTTGCTATACAGAGACTAACACAGTCACCCTTCTGGAAACTGTTTTAGAAGGGCTTATAAAGTCTCACACTCTGTGGTTGAAGCCAACCATTAACCAATAGGGACTAGGAAGAAATTTCCTTATAGGCAGCCTATTCCACAAGAGCCAGCTGAAGGTTGCATGCATGTGACATTAGCCACTGTCCAAAGACTGTATATTGGGCTAGATGGACCATTGATCTGATCCAATATGGCCATTCTTATGAAGTATCTGATTCTGTGCACTGAGACACAGGATACTGGACAAAATGGACCACTGGTTTGATCTAGTATGGTGATACCGATGTCCCTGTGTATGTGCAATATAGGTGTTGGAGGGGAATTGGGGTCCAATATGTATTAAAGGCCTGCAAACAAAGGGTTAAAGAAGTGGTGGTTTATTAGGCTGCAGTTTGACTGTTTAAGGAGGAGGAGAGAGCATTCACGCTGGTTCACTCATACCTCAGCAAGAGAATAACTGTGAGCATGACAGTGATGGAGCTGGTGCCAATGTGGACACAGGAGTGGGTCCACAGAGTGTGGACTCCGGTGTCGAGTGGGTCTCAGGAGGTCATGGTCGAGCTGGATTACTCCAGATCCTCAGGCAGGCAAAAAGTTACATGGCTACCAGTTAGAAAAGTTTTAAAGCAGAAAACTTTTTCCGCACGGCGGTGCTTGGGCTGGCTGCCTGAGGCAGCTGTGCTTTCTTTGATTGGCTGTCTGAGGCATTATGCAAGTCTGGTAACCTCATTCTTCTCAGTAGGTTCTCAAAATGTTCTCAGAGCAACAGGCAATTTGAGTTTACAAGCCTTGTAGATTCTTGCATTTATACTAAATAGTCATTCACAGTTTCTCACACATTCTGTGTACAAAGTGGAGGGGAGGGAACAAACAGAAATATGAAGCAATCTTTGAAATAAGTGGAGAAAAGGAGGGGGGCAGTGAAGGAGAGAGGCAGGAAAAAAGGGGATGGGGTGACGCTCACCTACCTACCAATTGTTGTTGCTGCTGCTACAAAACGTTGGAAAACTCTATTTTGTGCTAAGATTTGACCCTTATCTTCCTGTTCGAGAATACAGCACTAAGTCTTCCAGACAGAGATTTTTTTATGAGTTTTGTGGAATTTGTGTACAGCGTGTTTTGCTATTGGGAGAGGTGTTTGTTATCCCAGATGTCTTACAAAAAGGACGTATTGTTCTAGAGTTGATCTCTCTATTTTTAATGTAGAAGAGAAGCAACTATGCCATCTTTTGTTCCTATGAGACTTGCATATTTTATAGCTCAAATTGATATCACCGAATTTTTAAGACAACCAAAACTGAACACTTGGATCACTGTTGGGCCACAGATCATTTTCTGTGTCCAATAAGTATGCAATTAAATAACCCATCCTCCACCCGAAAAGCCACCCCCCAAAAAACAAACAACCCAACCCAACCCAACCACAAAAAACCCTAAACCAAAAACAAACTGAAGAACTCACCAACAATAATACTTTAGCAGAAAGTATAATATCAGAAACTGAGCTCTCATAAATTGCAACTTTCTTTCATGATGAGAAGAAGAAATACAATGGGAAATTTACTGTGAATCTTTATTACAGAGTTTGCAAAATTGGGAGAAAGGAAAGAGAAATGAATATCAAAATGGAGAGGGAAGAAAATCTCATTGTGTTAGGAACACATTCTAAAAGAGAAGGATCATCAGCAGAAAGAAAACAAAACTGTATAAACAGAACTGTTCTAAAAAATAGGAAGATAAATGGTAAAAACAAAAACAGATCAAAACATTTAAGAATAATAAACCTTCCAGAAGTAAAGGCCAAAGAAGCTGTACCTGTTTTGAATAGCTTCTTAATATTCTTAAAAATGCAAGCAAAATTTTGTGAGTTCACAATCTGCTTTTTACAAAATTAAAGCATTCAGTTCTGCATCAGCTACACAGGAAAAAATGCCTATTGTTCCCATTTACATTTTAGTATAGAAAGATTAAAGAAGGTTACTAGAATTGACATTCTTTCGGTCGGGATTTTACCCTAAATATTATAGAATAATCATCTGAAGAAAATGATACATTCTCCCATGCAAAAACTCAGTTTTATTTAAAACAAACATAAAATACTGACCCTATAAAGAAAAGAAAAGAAAAAAGACACTTGTGTGGACTTAAGAATAATGAGAAAATAATACCAATATGGAGCCTACAGCTTTATTAACTTGCAGGGATTTTTCCCCATCGCCCCAATACACATGTGCTCTGTCTCAAATTACCAGCAGGACCATTCCATGCAGGGCACTAATGGCCCGAGGTTCTACAAACATGAAAATAATATGAGCACACTGCCTCTTCTACACCTGTGCAGTGCCCAGGGATCCTGGCTGGGGCCCAGAGTTCCAGTCCATTACTTTCCTCTATGTAGGAGGTAAGAGAGATGAGCTGTGAAGAGCCATGTATTATGTGAGATATGAATGCATGACCCCTCACCATGCAATGTCATGTTCTGGGTCCACATTGGAGAAAAGTAGCCTAGGCGAACTGTGACTGAAAGCATCCCTGTATTCACACCCTAGACATCTTTGTAATAATCTTTGTACAAAATAGGCCTTGTCAGGTATCATTTGAAAACTAATAGATTGCTGATCAATATTATGATGAAATGTGTGTAGCAACATTTACATAAAGCTAGTAAATCCCTCTATATGATGACCTTAGTACATGTTCAAAACTATACAGTCTTGCCCAGGAAGAAATATCGTGAATATCGTTTATCTCAGTTTACATTCAAGAAGTGAACAGGGTCCTTGAGGCAGTCAGCAGAGGAGCTGATAGGAGACAACCCAATTTTGCATTTCAGCAAACACTAATGAGAAGATACTCCTTCTTGTTAGTGACTTTGTATCTCACAATTCCTCATAGCTTCCATCTTCCATCATAGCATTTGGCTTTCTGTAACTTTTTCACTTTGATATTCAGGCTCATCAATATCTGTCTATTTTCAGAACTATAATGACCTCTTGGCCTACCTTTAGCCATCTTTACATTGTTCCTATGTATTCAGTCAATTGTGATAAAAAGAATGTTTTTAAATCCCTCTTGTTTATTTCCAAGTATGCATGATGCTTTTTTGTTGAAATTAAATACTGCAGATAATTATCATATTTCTTGCAAATTATATGTATATTTCTTCTGCCGTTTCTTTCACCAAGGTCAAGTGGCCAACTGTCACAGATAGCTTTTTCCTTCCTACTTCTGTGTTTCAGTCTCCCATAAGGTTTATCTTTCTTTCCACCACTGATTTCCATTACTCCTTCAATGTTTTCATAGAATTTTCCAACAGTGAGGGGGTGCTAAATTTACTCTGCTTATGAGAAATATTTGTACTCCTTTTTGTTGTTGTATACCTCCCAGTTTCCCTGTTCACTTCCTACCTTACTAGGTTGATCTTGGTAGGTCTGGCAATTCCTTGCCAAACCCAGCGTGGAAGCATCTCTGGACAATGACAAAGAAAAATCCATGGAAAAGAGGTGAAATGAGGTGGACATTTGATGATCAAATTAACCCTTTTACTATGTCTAAATCATTCTTCTCTACTTGAATAATCGCAGTGTGAGTGGAATGGGAGCAGCCTGCCATGGAGTGACTGAGGGGGCACTTAATGTTCCTTCAGCATGTCCCTCTTTCCATGTCATCTCAGGCAGCCGAATTGGAGTCCTAGCTGAACTAGCTGGAGTTCCCTACATTTGTCAAATGCCCTTTTGTGAACCCAGTGAATACTAAGATAGCCATAGGTCAAGCTTTTCTGCTTAATCCTGAAGTATAATAAACAGTAGCACATTCAGATGTGAAGGTTCCAGTTAAAATATTATTCCCTTGAGGAGACTCTATCTAAGACCTAAAAACTTGTGATGGCTAGGGCCCAGTAACATGTACCTAATCTGCTTCTTTTCATAACATTGCAGCTGCTCTGCTCTAAATGAATAGGAGTCAGTCTTTTGAAGCAAACTGAGAAACTTTACTACTTTCTTCAACACTACTGTGAATTGCAACCTGTTTAAAAAAAATCTAATGTGCATGGATAAACAATGGCCCTAGTCCCAAAGGCTGAATTGCAACAATTTTTAATGTCTGCACAGGACAAACATCTACTTTGCTACTGTTGTTCAGCACAATCTTGATGACTAAACAGACCTGTTTTTGACTGAGATGAAATCAAGATGACTACTTCTTTGCTGCCATTGTATATCATTCCTTAGTAGTGCCCTGCCTGTCTCATTGCTCTTTGATTAAAAAACTAGAGCCTCCACCTTGAAATCCTCCTAAAGCCCATAGGAAATGCTGCCTTAAACATGACTGCATTGCTGCCACTCCTACAAATCTAAATAGTGACTGGTATTCTGGAATCTATCCTAGAGCCTTTGAACATGACCAGCTTTATAATAACCTGTGAACTAAAACTATGGAGCATGGATTGAAGAATGATGCTACCTTTGCACAGAAATAAATATCTGTCAGTCTAATGATGTCAAAACTTGTTGAACTATTTGGGATTCTAGGATACACTATAGACGTTGGCCCACCCAAAATTTCTTATACAAAAATTACTGATAAAATCTTTTTTTTTTTACTTAAGGTTTTTCAGTTGATATCTCAAAAGATTTTCTTTTAAGATTCTGCCTCTTTTAAAAAAGAGACATTTTAGCACTGACCTAATTTGTCTTCATAAACGTGCTACATTATAAAATAACATGATGCGATGTGTTTGCCAATTACTTGTATACCAATTGTAAAGGGACAGATTCTGCCACCTTTAGTCATGTTGTCCCACTGATGAGTAAGATGCTGATCAACATTATTAAAGGTGGCAGATTACAATGAATATATAGAGATGCATAAATCAGTAGAGTGCATATATGGTAAAAACATTGGTTGGGTGGCTTGTGATAGAAGAAAAGTTAGGGTGTATTACTTAACAACCATTAAACATTTATGCCCAGAATGTGTATCAAAAACACTCTGAAGCATAGTAATAAGATGGCTGCTGGTGAGTTTCATTATTAATTAAATGGGTAAATTGACTATGCATCCTTCAGATAAGGAAATGAAAGATACCATAAAAATTTTAATTAGAATGTATTTAGGGCAGGGCTCGACAAAACCCAGGTGCCCAAGAATTGTACCCTGGTGCCTAGTTCTGCTGTGGTACTGCAGGGGGCGGAAAACCCTCTGATGCTCCAAAAATAAAAGCCTTTCACGTGCCACACACCTAGGCACCCCAGTTTTTGAGCTAGTGCCTAGATGGGTGCCACATTTGTCGAGGTTTTATTTAGGGACCCCCTCCAACATATCAAGATCCTTCCAGACTTTATCAAACTAATTCTGGAATAGATATTTCTTTTAATCTTAGAATGCATATCATTCATAATAGTATCTAATCATGCATTAGTGATTTGAGGGATTAATAGCAGTGCTTCACACAAAAGAGAATAGAATGGAAAATTCAACACTGTTATAAAAATACATTAATTTGACACATGAAGACAAAAAAATTGCTATTCATATTGTTGAAAGAATAACTACCAATGGAAAAAAAATCACATAATACTCCTAGAAAACTTGAGAAGTTTTGAAAATAAATAGCCTAGACTATTGGGTTGATAAATAGTAATCAATATTGTAATTTATTAATTCCTATTGAAGCCTGTTTTAAAATATTGAAGAATATGGTTATATGTATTTTTCTTGTTAATTATTTTACAGTGAGGTCTTAAGGAAGAAAATGTTCTATGTTCTAGAGTTCCTCCTTAGTCACATTGCCATACGTATTCCTATTTTACATATTACTTTTGTAGCTATAGACAATTTTCATGTTTTGAGGCTGAGAACAAGCCATTCTCAGTGCATGCACATCAAGGAAAAAGTTGTCAAAAATGATCTGGCCCCTGATCATATTCTTTGCTGTCCACTGGACTGTCCCCAATTTGTCCACACCTTTCCTGTGGTGGGGAAGGCCAAAACTTGACACAATATTGCAAATGTGACCTCATCAGTGCTGAGAGAAGAATAATCACTTCCTTTGATCAGCTGGTAATGATTCTTCCAATCAGCGCAATATGCCATTAGCCTTCTTGGCAACAAGAGCACACTTTTGACTCATATCCAGCTTCTTTTCTCTTTTAAACTCCAGGTCCTTTTCTGCAGAACTGCTGTCTAGCCAATCAGTCCCCAGACTGTAGCAGTGCACAGGATTCTTCCGTCCTAAGTGGAGGACTTTGCATTAGTTCTGTCTAACCTCATCAGATTTCTTTTTTTTGCCCAATCCTCCAATTGGTCTATGTAACAAGGCAGAGGGGATAAACCCCTCAGTTATGCTGTGAATCCTGAGTTAGGGGCCTAGAACAGGTGCCGGTTGGTTAGGGCTGAGTCACAGCCTAACCCTAATGAGGCAAGAGGAAGCATCTGGGGATCTGGCCCAGGAGGTATATAGGCTTGGGAAGGAGAGGCATGGCTTAGGCAGACAGCCTGGCTTTGCAGCTGGCAGGTGAATCAAGACAACCCCGAGCTTCCAAGGGCTCTGAAGAACTTGTGGGCTAGAGTTGGGCTGGACTAGAACTGCTGGGAAGATGGGTTGATATAGACACTGTAAATAAAAGAGCACAGGTGACAGCAACTATGAGTTGGTGAGTCATTTGTGAAGTCATGGACACCAGGGGAGTACTTCTTTAACTTGCTGATAAAAATATTGAGGGATGCTATATCTAAAACTTTGCTAAAAGTCAAGGTATATCAGATCCACCATTTTCCCCACATCTCAGAGCTAGTCATCTTATCATAGAAGGCAGTCAGGTTGGCTAGGCGTAACTTGCCCTTGGTGAACTCATGATGACTGTTCCTGATCACCTTCCTCTCTTTCAAGTGCCTCAAAAAGGATTCCTTGAGGACCTGCTCCATGATTTTTTCAGTGACTGAGATGAGGTTGATTCATCTGTAGTTGCCCAGATCACCTTTCTTCCTTTATTTTTTTTTTTTTTTTTTTTTTTTTGAAGATGGGCATGATATTTTCCTTTTTCCAGTCACCCAAGACCTCTGCTCCAATCACCATGAGTTTTCAAAGACAATCACATCACATCAGCCAGTTCCTTCATCATCTTTGGATGCATTGGATCCGGCCTCATGAACTTGTATGTGTTCAACCTTTCTAAATAATCCTGAACCTGTTCTTTCAGCACTGAGGGTTACTTACCTCTCCCCAGTCTATGCTGCCCAGTGCAGTAGTCTGGGAGTGGTTCTTCCTTCCCTATTCTTCAAGAGACCCACACTTTCTCTGACCACCTTCTTGTTTTTAACATACCTGTAGAAACCCTTTCCATTACCCTTCATGTTCCTTGCTAACTGCAACTCCAGCTGGGCTTTGGCATTCCTGATTTCACTCTTCTGTGCTTGAGTAGTATTTTTATATTCCTCCCTAGTCATCTGTCCAAGCTTCCAGTTCTTGTAAGCTTCTTTTTTGTGTTTAAGCTCACCTAAGATGACTTTGTTAAGGCAAGCTGGTCACTTGCCATATTTGATATTCTTTCTGCACACTGGGATGACTTGTTCCTATGTTCACTGATTTTGTTGTCAGACTTGAGACAACACTAACCTAATGTTCAGGGGCAGCTTCCATTGACTTAACTTGGAGATATAAGTGATCAAGTGTTCATTGTCTGAAATTGGGTACCCAGGAATTGAGGATTGAGTTGTGCACAAAATTAGAAGGTATTGGAAAATTTGACCCTAATTGTGTGGGCAGAGGGGGAAGGGTGTTAAATGTAATTTTAAAAATAGGCAATATATTTTTCTTTTAACAGTTGTGGATATTAGGCCAGATCCCTATCTCTACTATGGCTCCTTTGTTGACAGTCCAATAGTGCAGAAAGAACATCTGCACACCTAATTGACAGACTTGTCTCGGTTTGAAGGAATTCCCAGATGGGTGTACACTGAAGTAGGAACTCTGACTTAATTTGCACATAAAGAGTAGTCTGAGCTACTAGAGTGGGTGTAAAAGAGGCTTCTCTGGGTCCCTCCTTTCCAGATGTGCTGGATGCCAAATCTATGATGGTGAAACATCTGAAAAAAGATGTGTATAATCAAATTGCTAACATAACTTTAACTATAGTAGAGTGAACAGCTCATTAATGCACATTTAGCACTTTTCAATTTTTAAAGAATGTTTTTGCAAATGATTTAAATTTACTTTACTAAACTTTTTTAGTGGAAAAATCCCTTTGAGCTCTACTGATACACTCTGGATACAACATCAAAAGAGTTCTTTGAAACTAAATTGTAGCTTTGATGTTTAAAGTTATGTAGTCTTAAGCATAACACAGATGTAAAATCAAAATGCTTAAACTATTTTTAATCAAAATTTCTACAGCTGCATAATATCTATTTAGCATATTAATTACAAAAAACAGTTGATTTCTGAATTGGTGATGCATACTCTATGGTATCTGGTCATCATTATCCAGATGTGTTGATGGCTTCTTGACTGCTTTTACTACATAAGGAGGTAATGTCCTCAGAAGGAGACATACATTAATTCTTAGCTGAACAGTGTACATATCATTTGTTTTTGTTATTTCTTCCTTCTTTTCCTCCCTCCACCTATAAATCACAATTAAATAACTAAAATGAAAAACTATTATAAAATTCTGTCATTATTTGAATAAAAGTAATCACATAGTACCTAGAATTGGTCTAAATATTTTGTAAAATAAACTTGTTCCCTCTTTTGACTGAAAAAGAAAAAAGTTTAGAAGTTTTCCAGGCAGAAGTTATAAAATTGAAGACAAATGAATATAAATCTCTTTATGCACTCTTTTATATCACATTCAAATTTTACAATTAATAATCATCCTATTTAATACATAAATGTTTCAAGGCTTTCTACAAAATCCTATTATATATCCTGTATACATTTTAGCATTTCATATTTCTTGTGCCAGGGGAGCAAAATCAGTAAAATGAGCTTTGAGGTAATTTTAAAAATGAGGGAGAAGACAGTTGTGTTCCCATTCCCATTTCTTTTTGTAAGTTCTTTTCTATCAAAAACACATGAGACCTTTAATATGATTCAGAATGTATTCAGAATATCAGTCACTTAGAACAATTTTCTGCTTAGTACCTTCCAAATCCTTAGAATCTGTTTTAGAAAACTGGTTTCTGCTCAAAATCTCTAATGTATATTCCTTTAATAAAATTAAAGTCGTATGTTCCTACACATTAATCACTTGTTTTGATATTACTTTTATCCTCAGCATACGTATGTTAGATCAATGTGTCTACACTTGGAACAGCTATTAGATCATAATCCTTACTTGAGACAAATGGAAAAGTCAGCATTTGTGGTTTTAGTCTTAGTAAAGGAAAATGTCAAAGACTCTGCTTTTTGCTGAACATTATTCTGCACTTGATATAAATTCTGCATTGCATTCATAACACTTTGAATACAAAGAGTTAACTTACAAAAGGCAGGTTCCATTATAGCTCCCTTGTGCATCTGTAGGATTTTCAGAAGATGTTAGACAATACTTGCTTTATTCCTCCCTCTACCCCCGAAAAACTGAAATAAGCATTCTTTAGAGTGAGCATATCCTTAAAACTTAAATTTCCTAGTTTTCCTATAAAGCAAACTAAAAAAATATCCTCCAAGTTCCATTGTGTGGCATCATATTTACACCCACATGTACTATCATCAAGGTTAAACGTTGAGATTCACCACTCAGAAAACTGCTATAAATTATCTTCTTTGTGGACTATCATTAGTGCAGATGGAGACATATTGTCCATGGGTTTCATCAATATTTACTGATAGTGGATGAATGGTGATACAGAAAAATCTTGGATCGGTTCCAGGTTCTGGAGGGAATCATGTTGGAGTGATCACAGGCCTTTCTACCTATTCCTTATAAGCCTGTCTCATTTTGCCCCATCCTCTCCAATCTATCATCATCCTAGTTTCTCTACTCTACCACTTACTCTTCTCATCTCAGTCTTCCCTTTTCTCCCTGCCATTTTCTCATCCCCATCCCAATCACTTTGCCTACAATTATATAACGCTGCCCAGCCTGGGTAATCCGGTTTGCCCATTTTGAATGTTGACACATTAGCACTCTTCCAGTCATCTGGAATATTCCTGGTATTTCAAGGAAAGAAGGAATGCAAGCCAGAATAGAGAGAAACAGATTAAAGAATATTTAGCTAGATGTATTCATGTTGTCAGGGCCTGATGAAATTCACCATATGATATTTAAGGAGCTAGCTGAAGCAATTATGGAACCATTAGCAATTATCTTTGAGAACTCCTGGAGAACAGGTAAAGTTCCAAAGGACTGGAGAAGGGCAAACATATTACCAGCCTTTTAAAAAGGGGAACAAAGAGGATCTTGGGAATTATGAACCAGTCAGCCCCAACTTTGATACCAAGAAACATGCTATAACATATAATTGAACAGGCAGTTTGTAAGCACCTTGGGTATGTCTACACTAGCAATTTAGGTCGACTTAAGGACCCTTAAATCGACCTAAATTACTCCATGTCTACACCTGACTTTCACTGTCGACTTAAGAAATTCCTTATGTCGACTTAATGAAAGGTTAAGTCGACCTAATAACAACCGCCCATTAGGTTGACCTAAGCCTTAAGTCAACTCCTTATGTCGACTTAAGGATCGTGTGGATGGGGAGTAACCCTTAAGTCGACTTAAGAGCAGTTAGGTTGACTTTAAAAAGTGGACTAAGTCGACTTTACTTTAAGTCAACTTAGTCCAGTTTGTTAAGTCGACTTATTAATAAGGTCGGCTTTAAGTTGACTTAAAGCTGACCTTATTAAGTCGACCTAACTTTTTCTAGTGTAGACATAGCCCTAGAGAATAATAGGAGATTAAGTAATAGTTAAAATAAATTTGTCAAGAACAAAACCAACCTAATCTCCTTCTTTCACAAGTTACAAGCCTAGTTGATCGGTGGGGGGAAGGCGGGGAATTTATGGATGTAATATATCTTTATTTTAGTAAGGCATTTAACAAAGTCCCATGTGACATTCTCATAAGCAAATGAGGGAAATTGCTATAAGGTGGGTGCATTACTCGATGAGAAACCATACTCAGAATAGCTATCAGTGGTTCATTATTAAGCTGGAAAGATGTATATAGTGTGGTCCCACAGGATTCTGTCTTGGGTCTATTAGTAGTCAGTATTTTCATTAATGACTTGGACATTGGAGTAGTGAATTGGTAGATGACATCAAGATGAGATGGGTTGCTTTTTGAAGGACAAGATTAAAATTCAAAATGATCTTCACAAACCAGAGAATTGGTCTGAAATAGCAAGATTAAATGCGATAAAGACAAGTATGAAGTACTACACTTAGTGGATCACAAATTGAATATATGCCAATAATATGATGCAGTTGTGAAAAGGGCCAGTATTAGTCAAGTGTACTGAGTAGTACTATATGTAAGTCATTGGAAGTAATTGTCCTTCCTAGTTGTCATTAGTGAGGCTTCATTTAGAGTATTCTGTCCAGTTCTGAGTACCACAGTTTTAGAAAGATGTGGATAAATTGGAGAGAGTTCAGAGGAGATGAACAAAAATGATAAAAAGGTTTAGAAAACCTAACCTACAATGAAGGGTTAAAAAACCTGGACATGTGTAGTCTTCAGAAAAGAAGACTGAGGGGACCTGTTTATAGCCTTCAGATATGTTAAAGGATGTTGTAAAATAATCAGTTACCCATGTTCACCAAAAGCGGGACAAGAAGTTTGCTTAATCTGCAGTAAGAGAAGTGATAAGGAAAAGCTTTCTAACTATAAGAACAGTTAAGCACTGAAACAGACTTCCAAAAGAGGTTGTGGAGTTCCCAATCTTGAAGGCTTTTAAGAAAAAGCTAGAGAAAAACCTGTCAGGGATTATCTAAGTATACTTGCTTTTGTTCAGTGCAAGATTCTGGACTTGATGACCTCTCGCAGCCTCTTCCAGCCCTATATTTCAAGTATTCTAAGATTTATTAAAAATAAAATTCCAAATCCAGATCCTCTATGCTTTTTAAGAAGACAGTATTGTCTGTGACTTACTGAGGTTTCATTCCATAACAGAATCCATCTTTCTTTTGTCTTCACAAATTAAGAAACATGTTCTATAATCTGCATGAACTAAGTGTTTATGATGCAGTCTCTTCACCTCAGCTACACTCTACACCTGTCCTTCTAACCTTCTTCTACTATCCCCCTCTATCCTTTCCTTTTTCTTTCCGTTAATTGATACCCTCCTAAGTAAAACCATTCCAAAACCAAAACAATGAGGAACTAAATGTAACATTTGTTGCCATCATATTGTTCACTTTGGCTGTATTTAATACGTCTTCCCCCACCTTATGTTCCTGATGTCTATCTAGTTGTAATCTCTTCAGTGTAGGAACTGTAGACTACTGTGTCTGAACAATGCATAGCACAACAGGACTTTACTTTTGGTTGGCCCATAGGCATTACCATAATAAACATGTTAAGTAATAATAAGGAACAACAGGAAGTATACCATGTTTATTGCAATTTTGTCATTTGTGTATTAACATGGGGGTTTGAATAGGATTATGATACTTCTCTAATAGTCAAAATTTGGGCCCTTGTTATGCAGCATAATACACACTTAGCACATTGGCAGGGGTTGGGGTGGAGGATGGAAATAACATGGCTCTGAAACCAAGGCAGGATAATGTGAAACACTGTTCTTCATTTTTTTAATGTACTTTTTGATTTTTTTAAAAAAGGTCTATACGTGGAGAATGGTGAGATTAGAGTGTTTTAAACCTTTGGATTCAACGATGGCAAACTCAATTATAGAATTACTCATCCAGATGGTTGCCTAGTAACTATGTATTCTGCTCTGAATACTTTAAGTATTCCAACATAGAACTGTTCCTTTTAAAAATTTGTTATAGTAATATGCTTTCTGATTTTGAAATTGTAATGTTTTCATTTTTCTCTTCCATTTACCATTTTCGTTTATTAAAAATAAGAAATTATATACATGGACTGATTCATAGTAATGTACCTAACCTTTAATGGAAGCATAATTTACATTATTTCCTCTTGTTTACTAATAGTGAATGGGAAACCGTTACTAAGAAAGTGGAAGCTTTGCAACTAGACTCTTATTTCCTTTAGTATACAGTTTGGGTGTTTTGGAAAAAATCACTCTCAGAAGTCAACACTCAATAGTTAAGCTATTTTAAAATGTTTCCATTATAAACCTAGTGTTGACGTTCTCCCTACCCAGATTTATTAAAAACAAAGCAAATAACCAAAAACAAATTAATGATTACTCTTAAGCTGGGTTTCAAATGATATTTTTGTAGGATCCTTGATGTTAATTAGGTGATATGCTTTGAAACAAGAATTAAAAAATATTTTTTTCTTTGAGAAATTCCTTCCTTTTTTGTAATGTCACAGGGTGAGGGGGTGAGAAATATTACTTGTGAGTTACCATGATTAATTTGGGAGTTTTGAATTTCATAGTGAATAACCAATGAGAGGTCTTTGCGGAGGTGATATACATCTAGGTAGGCGTTGCTGAATTTCCAAACTTTAGGCTTGGTCTGTAAAGTTCCCAAACTCCTTAGAAGCTTTCCTTTTTGCTCAGCAAACGTAAATGTGAGAGTTCATGCACTAGAATTAATGCTGTTACTTGGTAACCTAGTAGAATGACAAGGACTGACCAAGAGAGAACACCAATATTGTTAATCTCTTTTCTGTACGCGAATGACATAAACCAATGTAAATGGCAAATAACAGTAAGGCAAGGAAAAAGAGATACATGTTTAGTGCAGTCACTATATTTGGAAGTAGAGAAATATTGCCCATACTGAGATAATTTTACTACGCAAGGCAGAACTTTTAAGTGTGACCACTGTGCATGTTAAGTAAGAATTGAAAATAATTTCATTAATAGTATTACAGCTTAGTCAACAAGGATTTTGTTTATAAAGGGTGGTAGCAACCCTGAGAAGTAGATAAAAGATGTTCAAGGACGAGAGAGTGAGCAAGAGAAATGGACAGAGCAATAATCTTGCGCCAGTTAATTATATCAGAATTTACTGTAACATTTTTAGGAATAGGAACTACTTTGTAACTAGAGACACGATCCTCCAGCATTCTCAGCTGCCTATCTTGGTGCTGGCAGACTCCTCAGTTTCTTAGGAATTATTGTTCCTTATATTGCAATAGAAATATTTAATACCTATGAATTTCCTTATATTGCAATAGAAATATTTAAGACCTATGAATTTTTAATTTTGTGTGCTGTTTGTAGGAGGTATGACCATTGTTGCCGATTTTGCATCTGTCATGCCAGGGTCTGGTTCTGCTTTGAGTAGGTTTGTTCTGGTCTGTGAGAAGCTTCCGTCTGAAGATGAACTTGAAAAGATGAGGGAGTTGCTTAAAAGCCAGAAAGAGGGCATTTGGCAAAGATTTTCTTTCCAGATGTGGTCCCCATCAAATATGGTTTGTAACTATATGATGATATCCTTTATGGATTCCAGGGTGGGGTTGTAGGTGACAACTATGGGTGGTGCAGTCAGTGTTTCATTTTGCTTTTTTCCTGTATTCAATTATGCTCTTTCAGGGTATTTGGGTGCCCCTTTCTGTGTTGTGATCTGCTTCTCTGTTGGAGTGTCTACAACGGTGGTCTCCAACCTTTCGCCAGGAGATGGTGCAATGGTCACCGGTTTTAACTGCCATTCAGAATTAGATTGTGATTGATCGTTGGAGACCGCTGGTCTACAACAACACTGCAAATAACTAACATTTGTCATCTGTGATTTATTTTTGCTCTCCTATTCTCTCCCCAGGGTGAGAGTTATGTGTTCACTATTGTGTTTTGTTTTGGTAGTATTTTTTAAAAATTGTCTTCATGCTCCTATATGTTTATAATTGGAGAATGCAAGGTCAAGGAAGCATGCCGTGGGTTTGAAGCAAAAGGTATTGAGATTTGTGGTGGTCTTTCGTTTCTGTTGTAGTTTGTTCTATCAGTTATTTGGAAAGCCCTGTCCGGTATCATCAAGCTTTTAGAAAGTAGAAAGTTCCATTGTGCTCATTCCCCAGAGCATTAGGTGATTTTTTTTTTTAAAGTATCTTGAGCCCAGGGCCATCAAGCACCTTTTTGTTAGGGATCAGGACCTTGAACTTGGTTAAATGTTCTATGGGAAGACAATGCAAAAAAGAGTGAAATGCAATATTTTATTTGTGGAGTAGGGCATTAGTCAGTCCCCTTGCTGGGTAGGGGTAGCAGGTGGTGTCACATGCCAATTATTAATCTTGACTCTTGACCATGGTTCTATTCAGTCAGTTCCATCTTGATCACAGTTTGAGGCAAAACTTACAGAAACTGTGCATCTCTACAAACACGGAGTCTTGTGGCACTTTTAAAGACTAACAGATTTATTTATCACAAGAGCTTTCGTGGGAGAAGTTTCTCCCATGAAAGCTCATGCAATAAATCAATTTGTTAGTCTTTAAAAGTGCCGTAAGACTTCTTGTTGTTTTGCTGAACTAGACTAACATGGCTACCCTTTGGAAGTTATGCATCCCTAGTCTTTTCTATTGACTATGGCTCTTTTACTTAAATCAAATTAGATATCCTTTCTGGGAAAGTCCGTGGTCTCACAGTGACAGTCAAGTATTTCTTAAATTATTTTTATTTTAGCCTTTTGCCTTGAGCGACATCAGCTCTTCCAGGGCTTTGTTGCCTATTGAACTCTGTGGAACTTGACATGTTCCTTAGCATTTTGGTCCTATTTGTGGTTAATACTTGGCCACCTGATTTGGTATCTGTGTCTTGGAATTCATTCAGGGTTTGATTGGGCCAGTGTCAGTGTTTCTGGGACTCCGATGCCAGCCGTAATGTTTTGCTTTTTTTGCAGCTGGACCTCAGCTTGAAATTTGGGGCCTGCATCTGCAGCAGTTCTGATGACTCACCTCAATACTTTCTGTTTATAGGATGTCAAACTGATCAAAACCAAAGAAGGATAAAGAATTGTTTATTGTCCTTGTGTCAGGTTTATGTTGGTAGCAGACACCCGTTTCTGCAGACAAATCATTGCATCTTTTGCCTTGGAATTGGCTGCAAACTCAAGGAAGGCTAGATTTACTTGCAGATGTCACCAAGGACTCTAAGAAAATATTGGGAATGTCTCCCAAATAATCCACAAGATATCTCAAGGAGACGCCTCTGATCAGATGTGATGCTGGCTTGTAGTGTTTCTAATGGTAAATCCTTGAAGCAGAAACATGAGTCAGCCAAGGAAATTGAGCTCTGAGGCAGTGTTTTTTCCACTTATGTGGGCACAAATTCATCTGCTTGTCTGCTATCTTTAAAATGGAGGACTCTGTCAAGTAGTTACTCCTTATCACACTTGGGATTCCAAAGCTGTAAGTCTGTGATACTGAATGTTGGCTTGTCTGCAGAAGATGTTGAGACATTGAAAGGGAGCCAGCTCCCAGCAGCATTGTTACAAAAGTCCCGAATTTCTCCCTCCTGTATTGGTCTTATGAGACAGAGATGAAGGCAATGATTCCAGGACATACTTGGCTTAAGTCTTTAGTACTAAATTTGAAACATTCATCTAACCCTGAATAAGGAGTGGTTTGAGTCATATTGCATAGAAACTAGCACACACACAGAGATGTTGGAGGTAGAGGCAACAATGGTTTGAAAGAACACTTGCTGCTCACATGGTAATTATCTGTAGTGTTGGGTTTCTTTTGTGCAGTATGTTACCAATCTGTGACTGCCACATTTGATAATAGATAATTGGGCTTTCATACACAAAGGAGTGACATGAACTTAAAGAACAAGATCTAAATCTCTATCCAATAAAAATGCCAGGAACCTGGTGGACTGCAGTGTAGGTCTGGTCTGGTCTGGTATCACATATAGATAACTTTTGATGCAGCAGTGAAAGCTACTTTATCGGGTTTAGGCTCCTATAGGTCTTTGGGTTGCAGCCTTCCTTGTTCTGCAAACAGGTCCAGAGGAAGATTAAATAGCTACCTTACACAAGGGACATCTTATTTAGGAAGCAGGTGAAGATTACTTTGTGAAGGGTTAAGCCCACACTGAGTTCTCCCTGGGCCAGAGTGTGTCATCACTTGGTCCCCTTCCACAAAAGGAGTCAGTCTCCTCTCGTAAGTGGATTTTCACATCAGTCATTTGCTTTAAGATAATGGATCACATGATTGAATGGTCTGAAATTCTCTGTAGGTCTTAAGAGGCCCATCCATTCCTTTTGGTGTTTGTGTGCAATTTTTTCATTGAGGTGATGTTTGATTTTTAGTACATTAATTTTTTACCTGATTTAAATAGTTTATATTGGCTTACTTATTGTTTTTTGAATCTTTGCTTTCATGCAGTCCAGAATTACTTGTGCCTTCATGCAGTCCAGAGCAGATATTATATGATGGGTGGACAGGGGAAGGCTCAAACTTGCACATTCCATTCTGCTGCTGCCACACTTTGGGGAATATATTTTTAAAAACATGGGGAGTTCCACTGTTTTCATGCTAAGAAGCTGACATCTGGGAGTGTTGGTCTCAGCAGAATGATGAGTCATGTCCCTACTACATTTGGGATTTACTAATATGCCAAGATGCAACCTCCCTAGTTGGTGTTTCATTTATTCAGACATTCATGACAATGATCATTGCTGAATACACTCTTGTATGGTAAGTCAGGCTAACTGCTGTCCCATATGTTAAATCTTTCATTTTGAGTTTTTTCTCTTTTTTATTCACATTTTCTAACTGTAGAATAAGAAAACTAAACTCAGAAGCAAATTTAAGACTAAAACTTAAGACTTTGCAAATAAAAATTGCATCTTGCCAACAATAATTAAAAGTATTGTTTCAGTCCAATTCTGACCCTGTGCCTCAATGTGTAATCTAAAAAATCTCTGGAGAATAAAAAAACCTGGTGAGTAAAATAATATCTGGAAAGCTAATTTTATGCTAGAGAGATATACTTTAATCTTCCTCCATCCCAAAATAAAGAATTTAAAACACAAAGTTAATGAAGGACTCATTAAGTCGGTAATGACTAGATGAGCCAGATTCACAAAAGGATTTAACTGCCTAAATCCCAGAATCAGCGTTATTGGATATTTAGAAAGCTGTTGTTCATCCATCCCCAAACACTGTAGGTGCCTAAATTTTTGCCTAAAAGTTCCCCAAGTGCCTGTAGCTACCTCTAAGCATGTGCACTGCAGCCCGATGCCAGGTGACTGGACATTTCAGTGCACTAACTGGAAGAAGATATACATCCCTTCACCTTGGCATCTTCTCTTGGCTTTCTGTAGCCTCGCATCTCCTATGGTTCTGGACATCTGGCTGCTCTCCTCTCTGTAGCTCATGGAAGCAGAACAGTGTTTTGACACCCATGGTCTGGCCAGTCCCCTCCTGCTCCTGTTTACTGGCAGATTCTTTGCTTCCACAGGAGCAGACAGTAGCAGGTGGTTGGGTTTTTTGCTTCTACCCTTACTCCTTCTATTTTAACTTTTCAACCCACTTTTTGGGCAGTGGGGAGCACAGTATTTTCCTTCCTCAGTATTCTTCCTCCTCCGTGGGTGGGTTTAACCCTTCTTGAGCATCAGCTACCTACAGTCTCTCTCTGCTGGCTCATTTACCCGTTACAGGCATGACAGAGCAGTCAAATCCAAGCTCTGTGTGTGGAACAGCCTGCCCGGAGTTGGCAGCCTGCCAGCTTGCACCTATCCTTCCGTCTCCAGCTCCATTAGGTTGTGGGGTCTTCTACCCACTGAGGCAGCCACAACTCCAGCTGGGAAAAATGGACCAGCAACCTCAGTGCAGAGCCAGGAGATGTTCCAAAAGTGAGGATGACCCACACCACTCAACTCGGGAAGCAAGTCCCAGTGGAGCCCAGACAATGAAAGGGGGAAGACTTATGGAACCACAAATCCCTCTGCTCCTCGCAGACTTAAAGTGAATACTGCATACCCTGGAGAAAAAGCAGGGCTTCTAATGAACCTCCTACCAAGCCAACCTGCAAGGTTCTGACAATAGTTTTCCTCCACCTCCTCAAAATTAAACCTACTGTCTTAACATCAGGGCAGAATAAATAAATTAATAAAAACTCTGGTACTGAGATAATTGCAGACTATAATATTTGAGGGACTTCTGCAAATTTAACTGCATTCTGCAAATCATTTTTTAGTCTCCTGTTAGCACTGTTTTAGGAGTGTTTACTGACAGTGTTGCTCTTAAAGGCTCACTAGCATAGGAAAATGTCAGGATTTTTCCAGTTTATGTTGCTTGGGAAGAGGTTTCAGCTACACCAAAACAAGACATACTTCGATGTGAATAAAATGTGCAAATCATACCTGCTTAATTTTACCAATATAACTGGTAAAGCTTTCCGATGTAGAGAAGCCCTACATCTAAGCTAGGTGTTTGCATGCAGCCTTAAACATAAAGTGGAACAAAGAGAGTATTCTGGTTCAGCACTAATATCTCTGGGTCCTCTTTCAGGTAGGAGACACCTATGTATTTTGTATATTTTTAGGTTTTTATTAATATCTTGAATTTGCATTATAACAGTAATTTTCTGATATGTTGTGTTTGAATCTATACAACTTGTTTGATTTGCTGAAGTAATCTGATGCAGTGAAATGTAATCATAGGATTTATCTTTCACTCCCATACTGTAAGGCTTTTTTCAATGCAAGTTTTCTCCACTCTGGCATCTGGCGAAGTGGGACTTCGCCCACAAAAACTCTTACAAAAAATAAATTTATTAGTTTTTAAAGTGCCACAAGACCCCTTTTTTGTTTTTGTTTGTATAATTGAGCTGCCCAGGACAGGACAGGACAGAAGCCTTTTTGGGGAATGACAAAGCATGAGGCATTTAAATCCGGATTAGGCATCTGTCTAGCAAGTCTCAGTTACTATAATACCTGAGTGGCTAATAAGCTTTAATATATTTATTCTCTCAACTCCCCTGTGAGATAGGAAATTACCATTTTCATTTTACAGAGAGGGAAGTGAAGCACAGAGAGATTAAGTGACTAGCTCATGGTCACCCAGGAAAAGCATGGCAGAGCAGGAAGATGAATCCAGCTCTCCTAAGTGCTAGGCCAGTGTCTCAAATATACTTCAAAGATTAGTTTATAGAAATTAGTTTGTAGGGATGTCAGTCTTGTTAATTCAGTGACGGTATTAATTAACCCAGAAGAGGTGCATTCCAATTTTATCAACATTCTATGAATGTCCTATAAATACTTTGCTTTAGTAGGGGGAAGGTGGAACGTAGATAAAATGGGTCTTTTTCATAGATTTTCATAGACTTCCCCCAGTCTCCCAGGATGATGTTTGTGTATTTAAATTGTAAGCTTCTTGGGGCAGGGGCCTTCTTTTTGGTTTATGTTTGCACAGTGCCCAGCACAGTGGACTCCTGGTCTGTGACTAGAGTTCCTAGGCACTAACGTAATACAAATGAATAATAATAATACATGAAGTGGGATTTTCTCCCACGAAATTTCATGCGATAAATACGTTTTAGTTTTTAAAAGGGCCACAAGACTTCTTGTTTTGTTTTGCTGAACTAGACTACCATGGCTACCCCTTTTGAACTTAATAATACAATGTGATGTTGATTTAAAGACACCTTATGAAAGAAAGACATCTCTGAATGTTTTATAAACTAACATAGATATCTTATAAAGGATCAGGTGTGAACATAAGAGCAGATAGTTGTGGAGGGGAGTGCTCAACAATGGGTGGTTAATACAAATATCTTTTTTCATATATGTATGGTGTCATAATACTGAATAAATGAAGAGAAGATATGCTGTCACTTTCCCCTCACAGAATTGCAGTTTCCTTTGAATTAGATACACATATAAGAGAGTTTTATGTTTTTGACCCAGTCCTGTTTCTGAAGTGTTCTAACAGCCTGATTACTAAACTAAAGCATAATAAATCCTTCAAAGAACCCAGTACACAAACATGATAGCTATTTACTTGTTAAAAGGAACCTTGTAACTGCAGAGGCTTTATTGCAGATTTTTCTTACATGAGATCTTTTGCTCAAGATTATTCAAGGCATCCTCCATCTAAATCCTAAGACTAAATTCTTCAAGGCTCTGTTTTGATAGAATGGAGACTACACTTGAAATGAATACCAAGGTCAACTGGTTTGGATTCTAAATTGAACACTGCTTAGTTATTGTTAGAAACATTTGGATTTGTGACATTCAAGCAATTTCAACAATAAAGCTGTGTAGTAAAATAGGGCCATGATCTGTCACTACCGTTTCTAGGCACCACTGCAATAAAAATAATAAATGACATAGGAACACCAAAAATACAAATCTTTTTGCAGTATCTGTATATAAACTATGCAAATGGGCGTTATGGCAGACTTTTAAAAACATGCACAGACAAATATAAACACAAATTAACATTTGCTGAGATTAAAAATGAAGACACAATAACTGCAAACAAATGTACAATTAGTTTTCAATTCCACTCTCAAAAAATTTGTCTATAAATTGTTAGAAGAAAAATTAAATTCACAGGGTGCTCATTTTGATTATTCAATTATTAAATTATTCACAGGATAAAACTAGCATCACAGCAGAAAGAAATGGTGGGAAAAGGAGAAAGGGGTATAAAATGAACTCTTTCCTATAGTTTTTTTTTTTTTTTTTTTTTAAAATAACCACAACATATTAGCTTGCCCACACTGTATCTCCTGGGTAGTAGTAGTCTATTGTATTTACACAGAACTATAAGCATGCATGAGACTTTACCAATAGCCTAGGATCCAAACAGTGTTCAATTCAAATTAGATATAGAAATACGAAGTAGTTGAGAGAAGAGAGGTATGTGACTGTCAAGCAATTTAACTTGTTTAAGTTGAGCACATTTGTTTTTCCCTGGTTCTTTAATTATTTTTTTAAAAGTGTACAATATTTTGTTCTAGTAGAAAGCTAGAGTGATGGAGGGTTAGTGGTGGAAGGCAAAGTGATTTTTTAGGAAAGAGTTGGCATTGAGCAAAGAATCTTTGTACATAGGGTACATAGGGAGAGGGCATACTAAATACGCGGATATGAATGGAAGAAAGGAAACAGTGAGTCATTTTATTGTATTGCTGATTTGATACCAAAGTTTTGGTACAGAGACTGTTATTAAAAATTCAACATTTACCATCAGTCACCACACAGAGTTTTCTGAGATTCCTAGGGTATTAACTATTGACTTTTATAATTACTTTTTCTATAGTATAGAACTGCAAATTCCATAGTTAAGATATTTTCCATTAATAAGCTTTATATTGATAATTTCTAAATTTATTTCGGTAAAGGAAGTCTTTTTTTCTGTTTAAGAATTCACATGAAGACCTCTATGCACATCGGAATATCTCTTACCTGTTTTCCTTCTTCAGGATTTAGGTTTGTTTCTACTGGGGATGCCTGACACTGATTACCTATACTGTAGCAATCTATACAATGTATCAAATATTGCTAATAATAAAGATGTGAACTGATCATCCCAACTTTGGAAAATAATCTTATGATTTAACAAACTCCATGAAGCCAATGAAATTTCTCATTTAGTCTCCTACTCTATTGTGTCCACTTCAAATACTGTTGACAATATAGACAAATCTGATTGAACAGGCTGTGACGTGTGTATTTGAGAACTTTGACTACTGAGGGTTGAGTTTAAAAAAAAGTATCAGATATAATTCTGTTATTTTTGTGTTTTAAATTAGATTAACAGTATTTCAATGAATGTTTTGTGTATATCTTTATATTTAAATCACCCACCCACGGGATTTATTTTTTGACTTTCAAAAAAAAATTGAGTTAAAGTATGTGAAATGGAAGACTCATGATATTAATAACTGCCACTTTCAGATATTTTAAGATTTCCTTTGTGTAGAAAATGAAATTCCATTACTGATGTTTAATATTTTTAATTATTCTTTCATTGATGTTAACCCTCCCATTTGAGTTTTATGTGCAATTAGAATGCAGGACAGATTTTTCCTTTTCTTCTAATTAGAAGGCAAACTGACTCATTTGCTAGATTAATACATTTTAACTCAATTTTTAAATTTACAGTAGCATCACAACTGAAGCCTTGTAAATTACAGCTGGTATCTTAAGGTTGAAATAGCATAGTTTGAAGACATATGCTTGCTCAAAAACTATGGGGTACATAGCCTAGAGTTATATTTGATATCCGACAGTACTTTGTTTTGGAGTTAACATGCAGTGATTTTGTCAAATGCTTGGTATAGTTCACTGTGCCCTGCCCTACACTGGCTGCGGATTTCAACAATAGTTGAAGGGAGATATACAAGCTACATAACTTGGATATCTCCCTTCAACTTCCCAATGCCTACTTACCGCAACATTTCTACTGCGCTGAGTCGATGGGAAATGGCCTCCTGACAACTCAGCATAACACTTCTTCATGAGATGGATCAATTGAGTGGATCTTCACTGATTGCTCAATCAAGATTGAAGTGATGGTGATGAATTTGCTGCTGTCAGTGTAGACCTGTCCCGTGTGTTGAATTAAAGGAAATTGTGTTTTGAACCTAATATTTTCTCTCTTTAAAGACCTTAGGAAAATTAACAGATAAGTGTTAATTTGTCTAAATCACCATTACTTTATAGATTAGAACAAGAAGATGCAAGTGGACTTCCAGATTAACATGATGTCACCTTGCTAGTGCCTATGAACAAGCAGCACAACTAATATCAGCAAATTCTTATTAATCTTATAGTTTAAGGCCTAAGGGGTTGCTTAAATAGAGAAAATGGATTTGATTTGAAATCAGTTCACATTTATGCTTCTGAAGAGTTATTAGTAGCAAGCATATCCAGCACAGGTTTTTTAAATAAACTTGTACTCTGTGAAGGGGCATTCACCTCTCCTGAGTGCCTTCTATCAACTGGATGTGATGATGCAATCTTTCTTGCGTCTGGAGCCTCCTGTTGGATGCTGACTTCAACATGCTGACCTGTTGGATGCTGACTTTAGACAGGTATTCAGTGGCCCAGCTGTCTAGCCAGGTCACACACAATCAATATGAATAAACCACTTCTGGGATAAGAAAGTTCCAACAAGGGCTATTGATGTGCCCTTGTTAGTGTCTTCAGTTCTGCCTCTGAGCTCAGTTGTCAGCCCTTTCTGGGTTAACTTTAAGCCTTTCACTGACCCATTTTTTCTGTCCTGACTTTTTTTCTCCATTCTTTATAGCTCTCTTTCTTTGCTTTCGACTAGGCATGTAAAGTTATCATTTGAGAAAATGATAGTTACAGGTTACTATTGCAGGAGCAGGGAGCAAAAGTGTAGAACAGTCAATAGCCATGTGCCACATTACTCGTTCAGGAACACAGGACCATCCTAGGTGGGCCTACCCTGTGGTTGGGAACTATTGTCATACTGTACATCTACCCAGTTAGATGTACTGCTTTCAAAACTGAGCTTGATAAATTTATGGTTGGGGATGGTATGATCAGATAGCCTATTTTGGAAATTGTCTGATCTTTGGCTATATGTGGTGGATATACAAGTGGCCTAAAAAGGGAGGGTACATGGGATGGGTTCTGAGTTATTACAGAGAATTGTTTCTTGGTTAACTGGCTGTTAAGAATTACCCATGTGCTCAGGATTTAACTGATCGCCATATTTGGGGTCGGGAAGGAATTTTCCCCCAGGGCTGATTGGCTTGGGCTTTGGGGTTTTTTCGCCTTCGTCTGTAGCAAGAGGCATGGCTCACCTACCAGTGAATTCTCTGTATCTTAAAGTCCTTAAATCATGATTTAAGGAGGTAAATAACTCAATCATAGGTTGGTGGCCTCTTGCTGGAGTGGGTGGGTGAGGTTTTGAGGCCTGCATTTTGCAGGAGGTCAGACTAGATCAGGGGTCAGCAACAGCGGCTCCGAGAGCCGCATGCGGCTCTTTGTCTGCCCCCTTGTGGCTCCCTGGCAATCCCCTCCAGGGAGCCAGGTGTGAAGTAGCTCTGGAGTTCTGGCCACGACTCCCAGGCCTCCTTGGCTCTGAGTCAGGCCTCTCCCCGCACCTCTTCCCTTCTCCAGCCTGACCCACGCCTCTCCTTTTCTAGCCCGATCCGCACCTCTTCCCTTCTCCAGCCCGAGCCGGTCTCTTCCCTTCTCCAGCCCGACCTGTGCCTCTCTCCTTCTCCAGCCCGAGACAGTCTCTTCCCTTCTCCAGCCCGAGACGGTCTCTTCCCTTCTCCAGCCCGAGAGGGTCTCTTCCTTTCTCCAGCCCGACCTGTGCCTCTCTCCTTCTCCAGCCCGAGCCTCTCTTCCCTTCTCCAGCCCGACCTGTGCCTCTCTCCTTCTCTAGCCCGATCCGTGCCTCTTCCCTTCTCCAGCCCGAGATGGTCTCTTCCCTTCTCCAGCCCAACCTGTGCCTCTCTCCTTCTCCAGCCCGAGCCTGTCTCTTCCCTTCTCCAGCCCGACCCGCACCCCCATGCTATGTTCCCTGTAAGTTGCACGGGTATGCAGCCGCACAGCTTAGAGGGATGCCCAGCAGCCCCCGCTACCCCCCGAGCTGGGGCTGTCCTGTGGCTTTTTCTTTCTTTCTTTCTGCAGCTGGGCTCCGGGGCCATCCTGTGGCTTTCTTCTTTCTTTCTTCTCTCTTTTCTTCCTTCTTTCTCTTCCTTCGTTCTTCTCTCTTTGCTTCCTTCCTTTTTTCCTGCTTTCTCCTTTCCCTCTTTTTTCTTTCCTTCTCTTCCTTTTCTTTCTCTCTTCCTTCCTTCTTTTTTCTTTTTCTTTCTCTTCCTTCCTTCCTTTCTCCCTTCCTTCCTTATTTCTTTTTTCTTTCCTTCCTTCCTTTCTTTCTCTGCCTTCCTTCCTTTCCTCTTTCTCTTCCTTCTTCCTTTCCTTCCACCATTAAAATGTTTATATGTAAATTGTTTATTAACATCATTAAACATCGTTTTTTGTTATTAAAAATCAATATGCATATCTGTTCTATTATTCAGTTTCTTAACCAGGAGGCTACCCATTGCGGCTCTCAAAACACTTGGTTATTGAAGGAATTTTTTTAAATGGCTCTTCTTATCTTTTGGGTTGCCAACCCCTGGACTAGATGATCGTACTGGTCCCTTCTGACCTTAAAGTCTATGAATCTATGAGATGAACTTCTAGGTTACACTTACCTACTGACTTAAAGTGGCAATTCACTCAGTCCCTGGTGCCTAATCTCCCTGTATCTCTCTTCTGCAACCTGTTGAAATTGGCTGTGTAGTTCTCTCAGCCCTTCTTAGAGTATCTGTTTTCTCAGACTTCTGCCTAATTGAACCTCAGCAGGAATAGCACAGTGGTTGCCACAACACTAGTGTGTGCAAAGTAATTCTTTTGTGAGGATCTCATTCCCTCTACTAGAATAAAGTTTACTATATGAAATATTCAAAGGGGTAGCTGTGTTAGTCCAGTTCAACAAAGCAAACAAGGAATCCTGTGGCACTTTTAAGGACTAACAAATTTATTTATCACCAGAGCTTTCGTGGGAGAACGTACCTGAAGAACTTGAAGCATCTGACGAAGTGGGATTTTCTCCTGCAAAAGCTCATGCGATAAATAAATTTGTTAGTCTTTAAAAGTGCCACCGAACTCTTTGTTTGTTTTATATGAGAGACGAGCCCTTATTAGTATGTGTGTTTGTGTGTGTATGTGTGTGCACTTTTCTCTTGGTGCAAGACTTTTGAATATAAAATCTCCCTTTTCACAAGGTAGTTGGCCATTGAAGAGGAAAGGGGCCAACCTCAGATGTGATTCACTTAATTCTACACCCCAGGAGTGGAAAATAAACAATATCACATAACAGGGAGGCATGAGGCTAAATCAGGCATTGAGTGCATATAAGAATGAAGCTTGTATAGTCAGAGGAGAGAGGGACTCTTTAGTTAAGAAGTTCTGGAAATTGAGAGATTTCAAGGAGCAGAAGGTGCATGAGATGCTCTTTGGAGTGACTTTTCTGGGTTCCTAGGCAGAGTGCTAGAAATGCAAGTCTGCAGGGAGTAAGAACAAACTAGGAAAGCTGTAGTCTGGAGAGCAAATCTGCTAGAAGAAAGCAGAAAGGACGAGACTAAGAACCCTGCATAAAGGGCTGTGAACTGGCTTGGGAGCGTTGGTGGCTTCTGTTTCCTTTTAATCTTTGTTAATAAACCTAGTCCCCAAGCAGAAGGTATACCTCAATGCATGAAAATCTGTCAGAATTGCTAAGGAGCCTAAGAAGAGGAAACCAAGGCAGTGGATAGCCTCAAACACCACTTATTCTAGTGATTTTATTTGCAACCTCTAATAAAGGGCTAAGTTTGAGTTCTGCCTGTGCATATCTGTGAGTCTCTATCCTTGGTGCTTTATAGTATTCTGTGAGAACCAATCAGTTATCTAATACTACTATATTCCTGTATTATTCAGTGGATCATATTCACAGCTAAATCATCCAAGTCCAAGTTCTGGTTATAGCACCCTCTTATCACACCACTTTATAAATTCATTTTAACCACTTGACAGCTGTTTCTCCTTTTGTTTGTATGTATTTTTGATCAGTTAATTTTTGTTGCAACCATCTCAGCACACAGGTTTGCATGTTTGGATTCTCTTTGCATCAGGAATCTTTTCTCTTCATGTCCTCTGAGAACCGTGTCCTTTTTTCTTTCTCTCTCCTCAAGAACATTTAATCTCTCCATATAAACCAGAACATCACATTTCCTTTGTTTTGTCTTTATGTAAAGCTCCCTGCGATTGAGTCCTTTGCTCTCCTGATATTGAAGACATATTTGATGTTCCTTTGAATAGGACATAATCAGGCAGAAAATCAGGCACTTTGTTCACCCTTCATGCTTTTCAGAGAGACTAATTAGATATCTAGTGTGAAACTTCCACTCTATTGCTCCAATATCCTTAAATTAAATCTGTCAGTTATTTTAAACCATACTAGCAAAATGGTTGTGGCTCAGACCACGATCATCCAGTTAACTTTTTTTTTTTTTTTTTTTTTTTAAAGAAAACATTTTGGGTTGAAATCTCTAATATTTCTTCAACTAAAGCACTGGTTTTGGAAATTTGAAAGAAGCCTTGTAAGTTAACGATGGGTAGTTGGGAGTGTTTTTCAGGTGGTGGTGGTGGTGGGGAGAACCAACATAAAACCTCTTCTGCAGTTGAATATTTTATATGGTGCTCAGATAACTTAAAAAATATAGTTTCAGTTTAAAATATCACATTTGGCATAGCAAAAGACTTCAAAAAAACAAATTTGTTTGAGAAATAAAATAGCTATTGAGTAAAAATACAACATGCTAGGTGAATGACTTAATGACAGACTTAAATACACACAAAATGAATCATCCAAATATACAGTATATATTCTGTGAACATTCAAAATAAACTCCCTAAACTGGACCATATGGTCAACAGAGGCCATTTGGGAGGAATGACTTAAATTGCAATGAAAACTTCTTACTGTTCCCTGAGTAATTGTTTCTAATAAATTCTTCATGCATAATTTGCTTTTAGCATATCAATTTTTCATATCAATTTCATATCAAATAGGAAGAAAACAAGGAAGAAGTGGGACTGCTAAACACTGAGGTTGGGGTTGAGGTCAAGGATAATCTAGGCATGGCTGAATATCTAAATAAGTACTTTGCCTCTGTTTTCAATGCGGGTGATGACAAACTTGTGGATAGAGGTAGGGTAGCTAGCAGGAATGAGAATATGGAATCGGAAATTGCTGCATCAGTGGTAGAAGCCAAACTCAACCTGCTTGATGGGACTAAACTGGGTGGGCCCAGATAATCTCCATTCACTAATATTAAAGGAACTGGCACATAAAATTGCCAGCCCATTAGCAAGGATTTTTTAGTGAATCTGTAAACTCAGGGGTTGTACCGAATGACTGGAGAATTCTTAATATAGTTCTTATTTTCAAGAAAGGGAATAAAAGTGAACCAGGTAAATACAGGCCTGTTAGTTTGACCTCGGTAGCATGCAAGGTCTTGAAATTTTTTTTGAAAGAGAAATTACTTAAGGATATTGAGGTTAACAATAACTGTGATAAAATACAATATGGCTTTACAAAAGATAGATCATGTCAGACCAACCTGATCTCCTTTTTTGAGAGGATAACAGATTTTTTTGAATAAGGGGAATGCGGTGGACCTAATTTACTTAGATTTTAGCAAGGTGTTTGATACAGTTCCACATAGGGAGTTATTTCTTAAATTACAAAAGATTGGGATTAATACCAATATAGTAAGATGTATGAGGAACTGGTTAAAGGGGAGGCTACAGCGGGTAATGCTGAAGGGTAAACTGTCAAGCTGGAGGGAAGTTACTAGTGGAGTTCCTCAGGGATTGGTCTTGAGACTGATCTTATTTAACCTTTTTATTACTGACCTTGACACAAAAAGTGGGAATGTGATAATTAAGTTTGCAGATGACACCAAGTTGGGAGGTGATGCCAAACAGAGAAGGATTGGGATATCCTACAGAAAGATCTGGATGACCTTGTAAAGTGGAGTATTAGGAATAGGATGAAATTTAATAATGAGAAGTGCAAGGTCATGCATTCAGGGACAAATAACAAGAAATTTTCCTATAAGTTGGGGACGCATCTGTTGGAAGGGATGGAGGAGGAGAAGGACCTGGGAGTACTAGTTGATCACAGGATGACTATGAGCCACCAATGCGATGTGGCCATGAAAAATGTTAACGTTGTCCTAGAATGCATCAGAAGAGGTATATCGACTAGAAACAGGAAGGTGTTAGTTCTGTTATACAAGGCGCTAGTGAGACCTCATCTGAAATATTGCATGCAGTTCTGCTCCCCCATGTTTAAAAAAGATGAATTCATACTGGAACAGGTGCAGAGAAGGGCTACAAGGATGATCCGTGGAATGGAAAACCTGCCTTATGAGAGAAGAGTTAAGGAGCTTGGCTTGTTTAACCTAACCAAAAGAATGTTGAGGGAGATATGATTGCTCTCTATAAATACATCAGAGGGATAAATACCAGGGAGGGAGAGGAATTATTTGAGTACAGCTCCAACGTGGACACAAGAATGAATGGTTACAAACTGTCCATCAGGAAATACAGGTTTGAAATTAGATGCAGGTTTCTAACCATCAGAGGAGTAAAGTTCTGGAATAGCCTTTCAAGAGGAGCTGTGTGGGCAAAAAACACAACTGCCTTCAAAACTGAGCTTGATAAATTTGTGGAGGATATGGTATGATGGGCTGGCCTAGTTTGGTAATTGACTGATCTTTTACTACTAGTGGTGGATATGCCAGTGGCTTAAGAAGGGGAGGGTAGACGGGGTAGGTTCTGAGTTATTACAGAGAATTCTTTTTTGGGAGACTGGCTGGTGCGACTTGCCCAAATGCTCAGGATTTAATTGATCACCATATTTGGGGTCGGGAAGAAATTTTCCCCCAGGGCAGATAGGCTTGGGCTTTGGGTTTTTTTCGCCTTCTTCTGTAGCATTTGGAATTACTCTCTTGCTGGTGGATTCTCTGTAGCTTAAAGTCTTTAAGTCATATTTTGAGGACTTTAATAACTCAGCCATTGGTTAGAGAGTTGTTGCAGGAGTGGATGGGTGAGGTTTTGTGGCCTGATTGTTCCGGAGATCAGACTAGATGATCATGCTGGTCCCTTCTTACCTTAGCGTCTATAAGTCTAATTTAAACAAATTTTGATTTCATACATTTGCAAGATGATTGTACTCATAGCAAAAGGAATCTTACTTCTTGAGAAGCTGAAAAAGTATCCCACTTGAAGGCAGTTTTGCCAGTGTATAATTTCTTGTTTAGTACTCATGTTTTTATGACTAGAAGTATGCAGACCACAACTGTGGTTCTTGTCATTTTATCTCTTTCCACTACTTAGTCCATGCCTCAATGTACAGTCCTGTTTTCTGACCAATGGAATTGATGTAATGAATAGTTGTAATTCCATTTAAAGCGTATGCAACAGGAGCAAGTTAGCTCGTTAAAGACAAACATCAAGTTTCATATAAGATGCCCCAAGTAGTTTGGAATATGGGGATTTGAGTTAATCTCAGGGATCCTTCAGTTACAGTGTAATGTCTCTGACCGTGGCTAATGTCAGGAGCTTCAGAGGAGTGTGAAGGAAATCCTATTACAGACAGTGAAAGAACAACTTGGCTATAGGAATTTTTCTTCTTAACCTCAAGAATTTTATAGTTTGGATTACGCACTGAAGTACAAGTGGTTTGGATTACTTAGGAGACAGGTTCTGTGTGTGTATATGCATGTAATTTTCCCTAAACAATACCTTTATGTGGGTGTGTGTGTGTACACGCATCTACGTATACATGCATATTGCCTGTGTGTATATTGCACGCACACAAGTTCCTATGTATATATAAAGGCATATATACACATGTGGGCATTTGTGTGTGTACATGCATGTGTGTATGTATGAAATATTTGTACTTATGTATATAAATTTTCCATAAACAACTTTATTTAAAAGAATGTAAGGTTGTCTCTGTGACATCTCTCCCATGCAAACTCTAGAAGGCAAGGAAATATCAAGGTATGGTACATATCTTCATTGACTCTTAATCCTCTCACAGCATATTTTCATTAGCAGTGACAGACTCCATGCATTTTCACAAATAACTTTCTTCTTCCTCCAACAAATAAGGAAACATGCTACACCTGAGACATTAATATCCTTCATACTGTAACGCAAAATCCTGAGTGCAGCCTCATCTACATCATCAAAAAGTCGGGTCTGATGTATGGCAAGTTAACTGTACTGCATATTATGTGTTTATTGGGGAAACATGAAACTGTGTAATGGTTACTTTCATGAGGAAAGAGTAAAAATGGTAGAGGACAAAATGAAAACTTGACAATATACAAATAGGGCATGTGCTCTCTAACCAGATTTTGATCCTGATAGGTGGAGCAGAGTTTGTTAAACTAATGGCTGCAGGTGAAGACAGTCACATGGGACATGTTGAAAGCTTGTGGTGATGAGACCACTGATTTCAATTATTGAAGTTTTCAAGAAAGTATGGGACCAGGAAAAGCCTACAGAACAATGGAAGAATAGCACTATTATGAAAATATCGAAAGAAAGGTGACCTAAGTAATTGTATTAACTAGAAAGGTGTTACATTTTTTTCAGTCCAGGCAAAGTCTTTTGCTGTTTCATCTTACCTAGAATAAAGAAAGCAGTTGGAGCAAAGCTAAGGGAAGAGCAAGCCGATCTTAAAAGAAAAAGATCATGTGTGGATCAGATTTTCATTCTGACTAATCACCAAAGAGAGCACTGAATAGCAAAAAGCATTTATCAAAAACTTGTAGACTTTCAGAAAGCATATGACATCCTCCATCACAATTCTCTTGGGAATATTTTGAAATGTTATAGTATACCAATAACAATTGTCATCAAGGTGCAGCATACCTAGTTCATGTAAACGCAGACTTGAGCAAATAGTATCATGTGAACACTGGTATTAAACAAGGGTGCATTATTTCACTTCTCCTGTTTGGCATTCCCACTGACTTCACTATTTAAAAAAAAAAAAAAAAAAGTGTAGCCTAATCACAAAGACATTGCATGATTACTAGATTTAGATTTTTACTACTATATTTAGATTTTTCTCACAATATAGTTCTACTAAATGAAAACTCAATCAATGTTCAAGCAGACTGTCCAGTACAGCAAAAAAACAAAAAACAAAAATGGGTTCATAATTAGTTGTGAAATAAATATAATTAGATTCCTAACAACTCTTAAATCAAATATTGTTAAAGACAAAGTCAAATAAGTGTTGAATCAGTCCACAAAACTTGGCAGTAACATGCAATCCAGTGGGGATGTACAGAATGAAACAACATCATGACTTGGCAAGTCAGTAGGTACATTCACCACCTTAAACAAGTTATATAACTTAAGGACCAAACTACAAATCTTCAATTCAGATGTTGTTTACATTTTTGGCATATGCATGAGTAATCTGGAAATAGACCAAAGGCATAGACATCTAAATGCTTCTGAAAGCTGATGCCATAGGAAAATATTTTTATTGAATGGAATGAATTTATAACTAATGCTGAGATTTGTCAGAGTTCAACATCTCTTTATCTTCAATATTATGCAGAAAAGAAGATAAAATATCTGGAATAAAGTACGTCATTTGAGATGTTTTTGAAATGCTCATGATATACTAAACGTTGTTACAGTAATGTGTTTGTTGCTATGTCATGTGTATAGTAAAACTCCCTCGCTATGTGATAATGACAAAGATGTGTCTTATGGCTTAGAACATATCCAAGCAAGATTCTCTGAGCAGAGGAGTAGTTGGCACTTCATTAAGACATGTATAGAACAAACACAGCTCTGGATTCCTGGAACAAAGGACTGGCCTAGATATCAGCAAGGGAATCAACAAAGTATCTCACTGACTTAGTTCATAGAGGGAACCATATTATATGGACATTGTCACCTAATCTTGAAAGGAGTTGGGCGTTATCCGCAGAGAGGAGAAGGAACATTTTGATGAGAGACAATTTGCCATGCACGCGCGCGCTCTCTCTCTCTCTCTCTCTCTCTCCATCTGCAAATACCATGAAGCAACTGGTATTTGAATCCTGTTAAGTTCCTCCATCCAATGACTTCCTTTGACAGCAAGGTCTACATTTTAATCACGTTACATGTTAAATTACTTCTTTTTATTGGTTTGGAATATCCCACCTTCTAATTTCATTGAATATTACCTTAGTCTTGTCGTAAAAGATTGCGAACTTCCATTCTACCTGTTAATCTTCTTTATTTCATTCTTTATTTTATACAATTTTATCATGTTCCAGTCTTAGTTGCTTTCTTTCTATTTATTAGTATGCTGTTTTTTTAAAAAAAAAAAAATCAGCTTAATTTTTTAAATATCTTTTTTTCTTGTGGTAAGACTGGAAGGGGAAGGAAATTAGTTGGATTGGGAAAATATGAATCGGAAAAGACAAAAGGGAAAGGTGAGAAGGAAGGTGGGATGAAGAGAGGCAGATGATGGAGCATGCTGAAAATTCTCTCCCTCTCTGTTTTCTCAAAGGCCTTGTTTTCTCTAATTTACCTCTCATATGAGAGGAACTTTAACATGCCTTCTCTTTGAAAAATGGAAGTCGTCGTGTGTCTGCTGCATTGAATCCCTGGCAAATTTGTCTCAATTTGCCATGGCAGGCAGAATCAGAGATTTCTCCTTAGCTTTGATTTCCTAAACAAAATGCATGTGATTGTATTTTTCAGCATTCGCTTTTTTCTTAACAAAATCATAAAGTGAAGAAAATCAATGTATGTATAAAAATAAATCATAATGCAAAGGAGATTATACAAATTGCTCAATTAAAAAGTGGTTATTTTGCAATGGTTTGCTACTTTAAAGATTGTTTTGAGGTTCATGCAAGTTAAACTAGAATAGTAAGAAAAAGAAGTTATATATCAGTTCAGAAGGTGGACACGAATATTAGAAATAAATTAGCTGTTTCAGTGGTTATCTTAGTGTTATCATCAGGTTCATAAACCTCATATTTGTGGTCAGATTTATAGTTTGGCCTAATTATATCTTCTCAACTAGACCCTGCAATTGACCCTTTAAATGTGGTGGTTGTTACAGATACAACTTCTTTCTGTCAGTAAAAAAATAATAACTTCTTTGGGTAAACTTAAATGTTTAAATGTGAATATATGTTAGAAAGTTTAATAAGGCTTTTCTAGTATGTAAAATAGAGGACAGGAAACACCAGCTTCTGTTCTCCTTTGTTTAAATTATAACACAATTATATCACACTATTGTCTTATATTTATTTGATAAAGTAAGTTTTAATCCTATTTTGTTTCTTACTTGTAAAACTCAGTTAACTTACTTGTAACTATATCATTTCTTTAATTTTTATAGGTTGAATCTACACAGAGCATGATCAGGATTTTGGGCCTTTCAGCTACATTACCCAATTACCTTGATGTTGCCACATTTCTTCATGTTAATCCCTACATTGGACTGTTCTACTTTGATGGCCGTTTTCGACCTGTACCACTTGGGCAGGCATTTATAGGAATTAAAACAACAAATAAGGTAAATGACTCTGGTTATTTAGGAAGATTTATCTATAGTTAGGATTCCAGCATATGTGTTTATTAATGTCTTCCTACCCATCTGGGGCAGTGGTTGGATTCTCCAGGTTATATTACTCTCTTGTGCAGAAGCCTTGATCATTATAAATAACGATTTTCATGAACACAAGGGTTCAGAAGCTATTTTCAGGATAGTACCATCTTCTCTCCCTTAGACTGGAATTTATCATTTTCTCTATGGTTAAACCCCATTTATCTCCTGTGCACTCTCTCACAGAGTGTTTGATAACAAAGCTCTATTCTGATTACGTAGCAGTTATTTCCATCAATTGATGAGTTTCCTTGCCAAAGTTTTGTCATGAAGTGTGTCTTAAAAGCAGATTGTTCTGTATAGTTCTCTTATTTCAGTCCCTATATTTGATGGAAATTATGGAATTTGGTTTGTTTTGCTATTGGATACATGAGAAGTAACAGCTCTCAACTTAGTGAAAGTACTCAAGCTGTTTGGACATAAAAGCTAAAAGTATAGTTTGATGTACTGAATGATTACAAGTGGCATATGAGTTATTGATCAAAACCTGTCATAGGACAAGCAACTAGATTTGGTACATGCAATTTTGACAGTGTGACTCATAAAAGTAGTTTTTAATCCAGTCTTTTATATTTTTTTCAAAAATGAAAAATAGAGAAAACATAACCAAGGCATTTGGCTCACGTAAAACTAATTATAATTGTATTAAAATTCATTACTACATATTAAATCGGTGTGACCCTTAAAACTAATACTAATTCTGCAGTTAAATACGAGAGAACTAATTCAAACATCTTTCAATGAATTGCCTTGAAAATAAGTCCCCTAGGTTTTACTGTCTGATTTCTAAAGCAAAGTAAGATAGGAAAACATTTTATAGCCCAACTTGTCATACTTCCTTAGAATATACTCCTATACTGTTGGTAGCCAATTTTTTAAAATTACATTTTCAATCAAAAGTTTCAGGGCTCCATCGATAATACAGTAGTTTTTTAAAACAGTGAAAAATGACTTTCTCATTAGGTTCTTTAAATAATTCACTCTATCTGCAATGCAGAAAAGAAAGGTATCTTAAAACTGCTGGGGAGCAATTTCAAATCTATACACACAAGGATAGCATACCATATGGTAGTTATTATGATGTGCATATTTTAACCTTCATTAATTGTTTCAAGTACCTTCAATAATATTTGCTGTTGCCTTTCTTTAATCATTTCTTAATACTTCATTTGAATGTTTAGTTTATTTGTACCATGTCACTAGAAAAAATACAAAGCTGTAGTTTTCTAACAGTAACTTTGGAATAAGCTTTATAATTTTAAAATGAAAGTAGACAACTATATCAAGTACTTTATGAAGTATTGATGAATTATCATGAAATAATTAGTATGACCCAGGCCTCCTGGGATAACCTCCTGAATATGCAAAAATCAGGGCAACCTGCAAAACTAAGAGCCAAACTCTCCAAACACTGACAGGTGGTACTTAAACCAGACTCCCAATCAGCAACACAGAATGCTTCTGATTCCCCACACTGGTTATCATGAAGCATAACAAAATAGAAACAGCCCCTTTTATTGCACATCGGCTCCTCTGGTCCGCAACTAGCCATTGGGTCTCTTAAAGAAATAAGTTCTCCTGACTCCAAATGGCCAGCCACATTACCCAGAACAATATAGGTTTGGATCTTACCCAAAATACCACATTGCCAACCAATCCTTTAGTAATTAAAACTAAAGGTTCAATATAAAAAGAAAAGAAACAAATATGAGAGATGTTAAAGGGTCAAAGTGAATCACATGCATACAAATGATTAAAAGTCCATGTAAAGCAAGTCCTTGGAAGAATTTGAAGTATGCAGGCTCGATCAGTTTCTCTGGAAGATACCCAATGCCTGAGTAGGCCTTGGTCCTTTGTCCAGTCACAGATGAATAGTTCTAGAAATTGGTGTTGGTTGAGGACTGGAGACTTGAAGACAAAATGGAGTTGGGGCTGACGCCTTTTATCACTTCTGGCTTTCCCCATGCTGTGTGGCGTTTTTGAAAATCAAAATGGAGTTGAGTCACATGGTCAGTCCAGGTGACTCACTAAGCAGGTTTCTTCCTAGCCAATTGTGCCTGTGGTTCCCTTAATGGGCCATTAAGGAAACAATGACTGTAGATATCCAGTCGGGAGTTTCCCAGAATTAGATAAGTTGAAACACATATATAACAAATATATTCATAACTTCTAATACAGATATAAACCTATATAGAAAACATATAATCATTCCTAACAAATCATAAACTTTCTATTGGCACCAAATATGGCATATCTCATAAGGACTATTGCAATTATGGAATATTAATATGAAAAACAATCATAAATGATCCCCTAAATCCAGAAAGCATCATAACTAGTTTACCCCCAAAAACAAAATCTAACAGTGAAGTGAAATTATCAATAAACAGTCTTCCTCAGGAAAGAGAAGAAAAGATTAGATGTTTTTATTAATATCACAGACCAGGAACACATCTTTGTATTGCTCAGAAGAATGTCATCAGAGATTTGAGGTAGAAAAACATTGTGGACTCCATTAAATGTGCCTTATAGCTACTTGCATCTTCAGTGAAGAATGCAGAGTAATGAGTCTTCCAGGATGAGATAAGAAGTGAGCTTGCCCAAACAAAGTATCAAACCTCATAGAATCAGTTCTCTGTCTGTGCTTTCCAACTGACACATGATCAGGGAGACAACACAAAGTGATTGTGGGGCCAGCAATGCAGTGTTTGTAGCTGGTCTGACAAATATCAAGGAGCTATGAGACAGCTAGATTCTGTGGGAGTTGCCTAGCCACAGTCTTCTCAGTAGCTTCATCCAAAAAAGCAAGATTGGCCAATTAGCAATCTCTTTCCAGAGTATGTGCATAGACTGGTCACAAGCCTCCTTCAAAACAGAAAACAACCTTCTCTCTTTTGTAGAAGTAGCTATAATGACTAATCATAAGGAGGGTCTATCATTTCAACACATATTTAAAGCAGCTGGGAAGCAAATGGATCTAATGTTTGGGTCTGATGTTTTCCAGACATCTCCGCTACTTAGTGAGCAACAAATGCCAAAATTTAGGGTGGGATATGGTTAAGTCTTTTCTGTTTATCATAAGCTTACTCATTTGCAACATAAGACAAACTGGTTTTGGTCCCCAATATAGAAAGATGACAAAGATTTTAGGTACATTAGTCTATGCATATTTGATTCATTGCTGTTCTGAAGTCTAGATAGTAGACAATGACAGTGCTTTCTCTACCTTATTTTATCTGATATGGTTAGAGAGCCATTAGTCATAGTATGCATGCTGACCTACACAATTAAAATTTCCTCCCAAAAAGCCAGACATAATTATCTCTATAAATGACACTCCTCTGTTTAGGTGAAACCAGAACACACAATTTCAAAATGATTGTCATTTGTACAAAAGTTTAGTTTTCTCTCAGTTGAAGATCAATTGGGAAGAAATTCCAGTCAGAGATTCTTTCGATGTTCTGAAATGACCGGAGGAACAATTTTGGTTGGTAAGCAAATGTAACATATGGCTAAAAGGAAGATTGAGAGCATAATACAATCAGTTATATTAATAAGTGCCTCTTTGACAAATTTCTTAGGTAAAAACAATAAGATTGACACTGAATTTACAGTATGGTTTGAACTCAGTAGCCTTATACATGTCACCACTTTTTTTTTTTAAACTTATAGTATGTTTAAGTCATTTCTATAGGGAGAAGATAGTTGTGTGCACATCCTATTAATATTTTTTCAATCAGTAAATGAGAATTTCCTTCCCAACGCCCAAATTGTACTTTTTCTATATGGTTTTGTTTTACAAGCTTCACTGTGGCACCAAGAAATAACAATCCCCTGTGTTGGATATGCATAAGAAAGGAACTCTTTCAATCTTTCCCAAGTTTGTTGTGTGAGTTTCATTATATTTAATGTACCCACAAGAGAAATCTCCTATAATTGATGCTGCAGAGAAGCCTTGGTTGAGATTAGCTGCCCATCTAAAATGTCACCAACTGTTGCATGAAGATTTTTGTCCTTTAAGGAAACTATAGTAGGTGAAAAACTGCTAATTTGGATATATTGGATAGTGAGTATACATTCTATCTGAACGTAAGCAAAATAATTGTTTTTAAATGACTGTCAACAAAATGTTTGTTTACTTAGAAATAATTGGCAATGTCTCCAGTTAAAACATATGTTGGAAAACCAATATAACTCTGATGACACTGAGCCTTAGAATCACAAGATTTATTGAAAATCTAAAAGCGTAGGATAGAAGCAGTTCATGGAAATTAATATTTAGAAAGAGGGCTGGGAGAAGGGAAAAGTAAGGTACTAAATGCACATAATTGGCATTAGTGTTGGTTGAAACAATGATTGTTTAAAAATATTTGAAACATGCCTAAAATTAATGTGTAAAATTGGAATAGCTGTTGGAGATGTAGAAATTGTCTGGCTATACTGAAAGAAGGATATAGATATGGTTTAATTTGGCCACAACTTTATTATTAAGTCTCGGAAGCACCTGGCAGATAAGTGTACAGTGCAGATAACTCTGATCAATCAGTATGTTTTTGGTGGGGGGAAGAGGGAAGCTTCCATTGGTTTCCATTAGTCTCCCATCTCCTTTTGCATCCTGGTTCCTATTCAACCCAATATTGGTATCTTCTTACCCCAAAACGAAGATTACGATGGGCTAAAAAAGAAAGAGGATTCCCTGCCATATCAGTTGTAGGAGCAATGAACCACCTCCCATTTTTACTCCTTTAACATCTCCTTTAAGTCCTTTACCAAACCATTTATCAGATCACTGCATACATTTCCTATGGAGTACCTGCATGGGTCTGAGTAGCTGGGTTTTTGATGGCCAGGAGAACTGTATGTGGATTTGGGTCTGAAGATTTGTGGGTCTCTCAAGACATCTAGACAGGCTTCTGTGCACTGCTGCGGAGGAGCTAGTGGCTATGGTACATACATGCACCAGTGACATGGGAAAGGGGAGGAGAGAAATCCTGGAGACTAAATTTAGACTACTAGGTAAAAGATAGAAGTCAAGGACCTCCATGGTATCAACCTCTGAAATACAGATCTATGCACAGGGGCAGTTAGACAGGCAGAACTGCAGGGTCTCAGTGTGTGGAAGAGATGATAGTGTGGGAAGTGGGGGCTTAGGCAGGAGTGTAGCTATGGGGGGCCAACGCCCACCTGCTTGGCCAGCAGGCCCGCCCTCTGCAGCGCCCAGCAGTGGTGCAAGCTTTGCCGCTACGATCACACCATGGACTGGCCAGCAGTGGGCTGCCATGGTCATGAGGAGTGGCACTGTGGACAACAGACAGGCCAGGCTGCTTCTCCATCTTCCTCTTTCTCCCATCCTCTCTCAATCCTCCCTCCTCCAAAAACCCTCCTTTTTTCTCCCCTCCATACTAAGCAACTGGAGCGTTATCAGAAATACTCAGGGGTCTGGCCAGAAAATGGGGGCTTATTAAGAACTTTGGAACCTTTTGGGAAAGGAGGAGCTGGGATAGAAAGGATGGGTTTCACCTGAACTAAAACGGAACCAGATTATTGGCATGTAAAATTAAAAAGGCAGCAGCGGCCTTTTAAAATAAGGGCTGGGGGAAGTGTCACGGGTGCGGAGAAGTCATAGTTTGGACAGATTCCTCCTTAGACCAGGATCTATTAATGGAGGAGAGAATTGAAGTTGATAAAATACAGTTAGGAACTGAACAGAAATTGTAAAGCCAGGGGGAGGGAGGGAACAGTCCTGTTTAGTTACACCGCATTATGGCAGATAGGTAAAAAGTGACAGATATTATGAGTGCTTTTGTACAAATGTTAGAATTCTAAAGAGTAAGGTGGGTGAACTTGATTGATTTTAAATGGGGAAATTGCTATAATAAGCATCACAGAAGCTTGGTGGAACAATAATACTCAATGGGAAACAGTAATACCAGAGTACAACATATGTAGGAATGACAGAGTAGACTGTGCTGGTGGAGGAGTAGAACTATATGTGAAAGAAAACAGAGTAAAAATCCTAAATGAATAGTACTATAGAATATCTGAGGATAGAAGTTCTATACTGGAATAATAAAAACATAGCAATAGGAATATTCTGTTGACAACCTGCCCAAGATGATGAAGATGGATGTGAAATCCTGTGGGAGATTAGGGAGGCTATACAAATAGAAAACTCAACAAGAATGGGGTTTTTCAACTATCCTCATATTGACCTGGGGAAAGATAACACCAGAGAAACCCAGCACAGCAGCATTCAATTTCACATAGGAGAAATATGCAAAAATGAGGAAGTTAATAAAAGACAATTAAAAGGTACAGTCACAGAAGTGAAATCCTTGCAAGCTGCAGGGAAACTTTTATAAAACACCATAATACAGGCTTGATTTAAATGTATATCCCAAATTAAAAAAACAGGAAAAGGATCAAAACACTGCTACTACGGCTAAAAAACAAAGTAAAAGAAGTAGTTAGAGGCAAAAAGTCATCCTTTAAATATTGGACATTAAATCCTACTGAGGCAAATGGAAAGGAGCATAAACTCTGGCAAGTCAAGTATAAAAGTATAATTAGGCAGGCCAAAAAAGAATTTGAAAACAGGTAGTCAAAGACTCATAAACTAACAGCAAGATCTTTTTTAAGTACATCAGAAGCAGGAAGCCTGCCAAACAATCTATGTGGGATGATCAAGGTGCTAAAGGGATCACTCAAGGAAGGTAAGGCCATTGCAGAGAAGCTAAATTAATTCTTTCCATCGGTGTTCACTGCAGAGGATATGAAGGAAATTCCCACACCTGACCCATTCTTTTTAGGTAATAAATTAGAGGAACTGTCCCAGATTGAGGTGTTAATGAAGGAGATTTTGGAGCAAATTGATAAATTGAACAGTAATAAGTCACCAGGACCAGATGGTATTCACCCAAGAGTTCTGAAGGAACTCAAATGTGAAATTGCAGAACTACTAACTGTGGTATATAACTTATCATTTAAATTAGCTTCTGTGCCGGATGACTAGAGAATAGCTAATGTGACCCTATTTTTTTTTTTTTAAAGGCTCCAGAGGCAATCCTGGCAATTACAGGCCAATGTAAGCCCAACTTCAGTACTAGACAAACTGATTGAAACTATAGTAAAGAATGGAATTATCAGACACACAGATGAACATGATTTGTAGGGGAAGAGTCAACGCAGCTTTTGTAGAATGAAATGATGCCTCACCGGTTTATTAGAATTCTTCGAAGGGGTCAATCAATATGTGGACAAGTGTAGTGGATATAGTGTACTTGGACTTTCAGAAAGCCTTTGACAAGATCCCTCACCAAAGGCTCTTAAACAAAGCAAGCAGTCAGGCAAGCAATAAAAGGGAAGGTCCTCTCATGGATTAAGAACTGGTTAAAGGAAAGGAAATAAAGGATAAAAATAAATGGTCAGTTTTCAGAATGGAGAGAGATAAAATAGTGATATTCCACTAAGTATCAATACTGGGACCAGTGCTATACAATGTATTCATAAATGATCTGGAAGAAGAGGGAAAGGGTGAGATGGCAAAATTTGCAGACAACACAAAACAGTTAAATCCAAAAATAGTTAAATCCAAAGTAGACTCCAATGAGTTACAAAGGAATTTCCCTAAACTAGATATCTAGGTGACAAAATGGTAGATGAAAATCAATGGGGATAAATGCAAATTAATGCATATTGAAAAACACATCCCATCTATGTATAAAAATTGATGGGAACTAAATTAAGTGTTAATACTCAGGAAAGAGATCTTGGCGTCATTTGGCTAGTTTTCTGAAAACATCCATACAATGTTCGGTTACATTAAAAAAAGCTAACAATATTAGTGTCCCTGACAGATGTTCCCCTGTGCCAGTTTTTGTCTCCCTTGTTTGTGTGGCCACCCCTCCCAGGCTGCTCATGGGAATGGCTTTTTACAGCTTCTTTGGTGCCATGGCCCTGCCTAGGGAGGAGGCCCCTTAACTATTGTTCCAGCCCTGGCTTGGCGTAGGGTGGACAATGCCCAGGAGTGCAAGACCAGAGTGGCTTGTTTTTCACAAAGTCACACACCAACACCTGTGACTATGAGTCACATACCTGCAGCCCAAGACTCTGCCCGGACTTGTCCCTTGTTTTGCCTACAGTTTTCCCTGCCCTCTCTCCGCCCCTGTAATTCAGGGAGCCTATCAGAGTTACTGGCGGGAACTGTTTGAATTTGGCTATAAAAGCAGACCTTTTGGGGGCCAGACCCCAGAATAGGTTCTGCACTGCCTCCTGGCCTGATCACCCTGGGGTCTTTGGGGGACCCTTTCTCCGCTCTCGGCTAATTTTTAATTGAGCGTATCCCCGTTTTAAACTCCCCTCCCACGAACAACGAATTTTCTCCTGGAGATCTCCTGAACTACGAACTACGAGCTGAACCGAGTCCTCTCTGCACTCTTCAATGCTGTTGCTGCTTCTGCTTCTGTCCTTGCTGCTCTCCTGGGGATTGGTAAGATTCCCCCCTCTCAGATTCTCTCTGCCTTAGGTTGTTGGGATTGCTTTCCCCAGCAGGCAAGCTCTAAATTTACCTCGGGGTCTGTACCGGAGACCCCTTCCTGCTCCACGGTTCCTTTCCACCGCGGTAGCATAAGCCGTGCCGCTGCTGAGCCGTCTGCCTCTGTGGGCCCTGCCTGGAGCTCCCTGCTCCCAGCCGTTCCAACCTCACACGGTGTTAAATTTCATTATTGTAAGTTTGTTACAAGTTTGTTGCTGCTGAATTGCTGCTGATTAGTTGTGTTAAGTTTTACCATTGTAAGTTTTACCATTGATTAGCTGTCGTTTTTTTCTCCTTAGTTTTATCTTTGTTAGATTAAGTTTTTACTATTGTGCCCCGTTATAAAGCTGTTAAGATTCTTTCCGTGCCTTTCCCGAGCCCTTTGTTGCTCTCCGTTGCCTTCCCCGTCTCCACGCGCTTTTCCCCGACTTTCCCGAACCCGCTCTCCTCTCCCTTTGCTCCCCCTGCCGCTTTTCCCCGACTTTCCCGAACCCGCTCTCCGTTGCTTTCCCTTTGCTCCCTCCGCCGCTTTTCCCTGACTTTCCCGAACCCTCTCTCCTCTCCGTTGCTCCCTCCGCCGCTTTCCTCGACTTCCCCGAACCCGCTCTCCCTTCGCCGCTTTTCCCCGACTTTCCCGAACCCGCTCTCCTCTCCCTTTGCTCCCCCCGCTGTTTTTCCCCGACTTTCCCAAACCCGCTCTCCGTTGCTTTCCCTTTGCTCCCTCTGCCGCTTTCCCCGAACCCGCTCTCCTCGCCGTTGCTCCCTCCGCCGCTTTCCCCGACTTCCCCGAACCCGCTCTCCCTTTGCCGCTTTTCCCCGACTTCCCCAAACCCACTCTCCTCTCCATTGCTCCCTCCACCGCTTTGCCCTGAACTTCCCAAACCCTCTTTCCATTCCTTTGCCGCTGCCCGGAACCCCTGTCTGGTCTTCCCCTCAAACCTCCTGACCCCTTGTGTTTTGCTGCCCAGATCCACCCTAGACCTCCATTTACCTCCATTCCCTTGCCCAGTTTCCCCACGCGCCCCCTCCACGTGTTACCCTGCCCCCACCTTCTGAGTGTGCTTCCCTGGTCTGTTCCCCTGCTCACCTCCGCTCCAAGCATGCTCCAGCCCGTCTTCGGTGCCTCCACACCTGGCCTGCAGACTGACTACTTAAAGTCTCCCCCTGCAGGGCTTCAAGGCTTACTGCAGCCTCTGCTGCTGTGTTTTCCTTATCCCTCTGCTACTGCCTGCCCGTACTCCCTGGTCTTTTCCCCTAACCTTACTTTTACTGACTGTCTCTCATTGGTACAGTTGCTTTGTATACCTTTATTGTATTGGCTTATACTTGTAAAAAACCCCATTGGTTTACATTGATTTACATGGGTTTACATTGATTTACATTGGTTCATCATAACACTTACAACTATATTATCCCACTGTGACACTATACTGTTTAATAGGGAGTCCCATCTCCCGGTATCCTCCATATACCTCACTGCCCCATTCCATTTACCCTTGTTCACCCCCAATAAAACACCTATTGACTTGAACCTCACTAGTGTGTGTGTGTGGCAGCGGCCCCCCAAGATCCTCTACCTGCTGGCAGGGTCAATTAGAAATCATTAGGAAGGGGAGAGATATAGAGCCAATTCTGACACCACCAATCAGAGTGCTAGTCACCATGTTTTCACGTGTTTTTATAAAGCACCCATGTATGTTTATGTAACTATAAGAAAAGTTGTTAATAATTTAATTTTTCCTAGTTCTAAGTAGGTCAGCATTTCCATTTGCATTCATTTACCCTTCCTTACTTTACCCTTTTGATTTGCTTCTCAGTTTGTTCGTTACTTTTCTTTCCTTTCCTTTCTTAGTATCATCACACCCTGCAAAAATTCTTTTCTTTTCCTTTTTATTAAGTAGTGTTTAAGAGCTAAATTTGGAGAGTGCAATGGAACTTCTCATTAGCTCTGACAATTTGAATGGAAAGAGGAAGTTGGGCCAGGTCATGTGTGATGTTCTGCTTAGAGGATTCAAATGCTATACTGTGCTTTATGCTTTTATCTTTTACCAAAGCTCCCCCCATCCAGGAAAGACCTAGCAGTGTATCATGAAAATATAATATAGGGTATTAGATATAATCTCTAAAATGTTAGTAATAACATCTTGTCTGAAAGAAATATTATGTTGCAATGTTGCATTATTAGTAGTACATCCGTGTGGTGTCAAATTTGGATGTATTTTTTCACCCATGTAAAATTATTTTTTCCACTAAAGCTCATTTTACCCTTTTTTCAGCATATTCAGAATGGTTATAAGAATTGTTAAAGCTCCATTTTCTGAATACTAAGTGTTTTTCCATTATTTCTTGATGGTTGCTGGAAGATTTAATTTATCTACCAAGTGTTTTTTTTTCCCCCCCAACCCCTTCAGTGATTCTCAACTTCTTTTTCCAACCTTACACACTACAAACTGCCATGGCAGTGGTGCTTGGGCTGGGAGCGCTTGGGAGGCTGCCTCGCTCTGGAGGAAACAGCACTCTGAGACCTGGGTTGGGGCAGAGTCAAGCTAGTGCAGGCTGGTGGTCTGGCTCAGTGGGGCCAGGTTTATTTTTCTGGGGAGGTGGTGCCCGCCCCCCAGCCTAGGATCTCTGAATTGCAGCTCCTAAGTCAATTTACTCCACTGGCCCTGGCTGCTGCCTGTGTTGTGCAGTGGGCTGTTGAGGGCAGCAGAGAGCGGCAGGTGGCAGGAGCTCCAAGCTGAGCTGCCAATTCTCTGTGACACACCTCCCGGCTCTTCACAAAACACTTCTGTGCCCCAATGCAGTGGTTGAGAACTGCTGCCTTAAGTGAAGAAAATGAGTTATGGACTGAGTGTCAGCTCTGACTTTTGCATTCCTTGTTTCATTTTGGTTGGTGACAACCTTAATGTTGTGTAAACTTCGTCTGAATGTAAGCAGTGGTACTGAAAGATTCATACAGATATGGTCAACAAAACAAACAAGGAGTCTGGTGGCATTTTTAATGACTAACAACTTTATTTATCTCATGAGCTTTCGTGGGAGGAAGTCCCCACTTTGTCAGATGCTTGAAGATGGGGATCTTACAGACTCCTTGTTTTGTTTTCTGGACTAGACTAACATGACTACCCCTTTGGAACTTGGCAGATATGTTCATGTTTATCTAAATTGCATAGATCTTCACTTTGCAGTAGTCAAATGTTGTACTCAAGACCATAAATGGTAATTCTCTCCTAGAACTGCAAATAAAATGTGAACAAAGTTACTGGCATAACACATAAAATGTTTTTAACTAAGGCCACACTTAGTCATTGTTTGTGATTTCTATTTATCTTTAATTCTCTAACCTAAAGCATTAGTATTATGTGTGCATGAATGGAAAATCTATAATCTTTACCTTTCCATTTTGTTTTCTGGACATAAATTAGGCTAATGTTTGTAGTAAGATTGATTATGGTTATTACATTTTTTATAATAGCTAGGAAACAGATATTGAACTTGTGCATTTCCAATATGTAACTGTCCTTAGTAAACTGGAAGCAAGAAGATTATTTGAAACTACTGGTAATACTATATTAGAGGAACAGCCCAACAAATTTGGAGTCCTGTTTCCTTTATGTGGAATGCTAAATTTACGCCATGTCTACATTGGGGCTCCATTTAAAGTTGACGTTAATACGTCGACATAATAACACCGGAGGAGAGTTTCCACAGGACACTCTTTCTTCGGCTCCTTCTGTCCCCAGTGTAGACCCTGTCCTCCAGCTGCCGGCTTGGCAGCCCCCCAGTGGGGCTGCTGCCGGTCCTGCAACCCCGCTGGGGCTGCTGCCAGCAGAGGGCTGCCGAACCCTCAGAGGGGTTGTGGGGGCCGGGGGCAACCCTGGCAGGGCCCCAGGGCATTCCCGGCAGGGGTTTACGGGGGCTGCTGAGCCCGGAGCCGGAGGCCAGTGTCTACAGTGGGGTTTGGGTGAATTACTAAATTTGCCCTTAACCCTGATCCTCCTAGAGGGGTGGTTTAAAAGGTTGACTTCTAACACCACTTAATTCTACCTTCCAGCCACGTGAGTGTGTATGCAGGCTGTAGAAGGTCGAAATAAGCAGAGTTAGATCGACCTAAGCCCTCAGCGTAGACCAGGCCTTAGAAGGATGGAACTATTTCACGAATTTGTCTTTGTGGCTAACATTTGTATGGAGTCACTGAATAATGTTACTTTTTACATTGTTGCGCTGTCTTCTCTCACTTGTATCATGTCAAAATTTTTTATTTTAACTTTTTGAGATAGTGGTATTAATGAATTACAAGATGATGGATTAATAGAACTCTGTGTAAAAAGGGTTTGCTACTCTGCAAAATAGTTTCTCCTTCCCATGACGCTATCTACACTTATGAAGAAGCCATATAATACTAGCTGGAATTATCTGAATTTATATGCTGATATGGGGGAAATGAAAAACAAAGTCTTGGAAATCTGGTCTTATGTCTGTGGATGTTACTGTATGGGATAGCAATTAAATCTTGCTTCTTAGCTGTGGTTGATATTCAGATACTTTTATTTGATTTTGCTGTACCTACTATGATACGTGCATATAATGGTAGGAATTCAGTATTAATTAAGTGGCTTTTTTATTAGAAGTTAATGTTTGTTTCTAATAAATATTTGGATGACTTCCTTTTAATTGATTTAATATAAAGTATGTTTCAACTAGAATAAAAGATTGCCTTTACTTTTAGTTGGTAATATACCACTTCTTATTATCCAGGTGCAACAGATGATTAATATGGACGAAGTATGTTATGAAAATGTTTTGAAGCAAATAACAGCTGGACACCAGGTATATTTATTCTGTGTTTCTCAGTCTGTTTCTTGAACAATATCTAAACACCAATTTCCCATCTGTATTTTAAAGAAATGCTTTATTTTCCCTTTCTGTACACTAAGAGAATTAACTCAAGGGCTTAATTTTTTAGCTCTTCTGAGCGCTAAAAATATTTCAATGAGAAATATTAGCATGCATGAAAACTTACAGACTACTAGGAAGCATAAGGCTGAAAATACTTGATTTTTTGGTATAGAACTTTAAAAGAACAGATATAGCTATATTGTAATTAGTTCTGAATGATTATACATGTCAGGTCTGGTCTTATTACATTTTATAATAAAAATAAAATAGAAGTTATGGAACTACATCATGAAATTGCTTCTGGAAAACATCCTCACACCAGTTGAACAATGTGCTTTTCTTGACCATTGACAATTGGGGAATGTGTGAATGTATTTGCTATCAATAGTGAATGGCACTACCACCATTACAGAAGGCCATCCCTTTTAACAGATTTCAGTTCTTCTTTTCCACTTGCTTAGCAGGACGCTGAACCATTATTCTCTTGTTTGTTTGATGCTGTTCATGGTTAGCTGTAAATAGTCTCTCTTTTTCCTGAGTGACAGTTCTAAAGTATAGTTTAAATATAGTTAAATACAGCTTTAGTGATTGGAATTTCTTTCAGTCTCTGGCCTACTTCCATCTCACCTGTGTTTTTAAGAGAGGTTACTGTCTGAGGTTAAAAAGTACATCACAGGCCAAGAATTCCTTTGTTTAAAATATTTAGCAGAGCATCTCCTGTCTCTTGCTCTTTGGAGTGTTCCATCTAAAAATCACAATTAATCTTCCAATTCAGTCTGTAATGTCAGTTTCTGAAGTTGAGTTTTTGGTCTGAGACTGATGTCAAGTCGGTAAGCAGTTTGACGAGTTTATGATCCGCATTTCTGAATTGTTTATCACTGTTTTATTTTCTACATCGGGATCACGAGCTTATAGAGCCTCATTTCCTCCTTGGTGCATGTAGGGCAAGTAAGCATGGTCATTACAGTGCAAATCTTAGCAAGTGCTCAATCCTTCCATAGTAACACCACTAAAAGATCTAGAGGTTAAAGAGATTTCAGTCTCCTTCCCAAAACATCTAAGAATAAACATGGTATATACCTCACTTTGGGAGGGATTTCAAAGCACAGTCTGTTTCTCAGGGGAAATATTTGGTCAATACTAGAGGAAGTGGATGTTGAAATTGAGAAAAATTACCTAAAAAAGAGATCCTTAGTATTCAAGCTCTCTTAATGACTCCTATTCTCCTGCTGATGATATGTTGTCAAGAAATGGTGCCATGCTGCATATGGCCTAAGTATTGAGGGATCACTGTCGATCACAAAGAATGCGCACAGAATCTCTGTGAAACCATCAACATTAAAATAAAAGATTGGTAGCCCAGTTTTTTGATACAAGCAAAGTGGATTTTTCTGATTCTTCCCTCAGTATCATTTGTAAATAGAAAACAGGCATGTTCACTGCAATGAAGTGAGTTTTATTTATCATCTGTTGCGTCTAACCTGGTTTGCTAGTATTGTCTCTGGCTATAAATAGACCAAATGGTAGTGATCTTTTTAAACCGAGAAGATTTAAATATGTACAATTTCTGATACTGCCACAGAAAAATACATTTTGTTACAACATAATTTTAAAAAAACTTTTTTTGTGATTCTAGTAACTACAGTTGATGTTAATAATTCATCTCCAAAGACGATGGTAGAAGTGCTAACGTAATTCAGTAAATACAGCATCACAAGCAGCTAAAAAGTCCACTTCTCAAGTGACAGTCCTTTCCACACTTCGTGGCAAGGCATAGGGTCAGGACATCAATCAGAAGGCTATTGGGACTTGAGGCCTGCTGGGTTTTCCTCTTTACTACTTTCTCTTTCAACAATCTCTTTTCAGCCTCTTTGACTCCTTGGATCTGCACAGCCCTCCAGTGTAGCTTGACCCTAGTTGCCTTTTCCCAGCTTTAAATGTCAGTGTTGAAGTTTTCAAATCCTGCTTGCCTGAGCCTAGGTCAGCCCAATGGCCATGGAGAATCTATAAGTTCTCCATAAAGAGGTCATTTGGAATATGTCCGTCATCCAGCTGGTGCAGATGACTACACCAACTAATATATATAAACCAACTCTATATTAATCATAAATAAATATACAGTCCTTTTCCTTTATGAAATATTTCAGCATCAGGAATTTTGTTTCTGACTTGATATTTAAAATACAATAAAGACGGCAGGTGTGGGAGGTGGTTAGCTTTCTCTCAAGCCTGCATACTCAGACTTGTGTCTCATTGTCAGCTCCCTTTTACCGCACGCATGCTTGGTCAATTGACTGATAGTGATGACTCCTTTTCTGATGTAAGAATGAAGTTTGTCATCTAGATAGGTTGCCCAGTGTAGTTGATTCAGAAGGGACTTGTGCATAAGTTCTAGGATAATGTTAGCTATTTAAACTTGTGTTGTCAATACACCTTGTGCTATAATCTTTGTCTTCTCTAGAGTGGTGGCTAGTCCAAGTTTATTATAAGCTAACATGAAACTATTGCAACATTTCTGGCATTCTGATGTTTCATCATTGATGAAAAAGTCCTTTAATCAATAAGTAATTAACCTTGGATTTTGCTCTCAGATGTGCAATGTTAAAGAATTTTCCAACTGATCTTGTATGAATCTGTCTGTGATATCTCCATTAAGAGATTTGAGTGGAACAATCTTTTTGACTAAAGGACCTATTGCTTTCTGGATTTCATTTTACTACAAATTACAATAAAGTTATAATATTAAAGAGGCAATTCAAATAAAATTTAGTAAGTGGTGTAATCTCCTTGGGAAAAATCTTTTTATTTGTATAGCTATACTTGAAAATAGTTTTGAGGTTCAATACAAATAACAAGGAGTCCTGTGGCACTTTTAAAGAATAACAAATTTATTTATCGCATGAGCTTTCGTGGGAGAAAATCCCACTGCATCAGACAGTTTGAAGATGGGGAACTTACAGAATGGGAAGAAATTAAATGCAGGGAGATGTATGACTCAGTATCGGGTTAGGCTGTAACAGCAAATCAAAATAGTTGTTGAGATTCAAACACTGGGGAACATCAGATAGGGGAAGATGAGGTCAAATCTCCTGCTGTAATGAGAAAAAAAAATCCGTAGTCCCTGTTTAACCCTGAGGCAATGCAGTCGAATTTACATATAAGTTCCAATTCTGCAGTTTCTCTTGGAAGCTGCAATTTGTTTTTCATTTGTTTGAGCACTGCTATTAACAAGTCGTCAATGGAGTGAGCAGGGAGATTGAAGTGTTCCCCTATTGATTTTTTGAACATTGTGATTTCTGATGTCAGATTTGTGTCCATTTATTATTTTGTGTAGAGATTGTCCTGTTTGTCCAATATATAAGGCAGGAGGGCATTTCCAACACATGATGGCATAAATCATGTTGGTGGATGAGCAGGGGAATGAGCCCTTCGTGGAGTAGGTGGCTTGATTAGGTCCTGTGATGGTGTCTTTTGTGTAGATATGTGGGCAAAGTTGGCAATGTGGTCTGTTGCAGGAATTTGTTCCTGCTTTAATGTTTCTGTTGTTAGGTCTGTAGTTGCTGGTGAGTATCTGTTTAAGGTTGGGGGGCTGTCTGTAAGTGAGGAGAGGTCTGTTTCCCAAGGCTTGAGAGAGTGCAGGATTGTCATGTAGAATAGGTTGTAGATCCTTGATGATGTGCTGTAGAGATCTGACTTGGGGGTTATAGGTGATGACCAGTGGCGTTTTGTTGTTTTCTGGGGCTTCTCCTGTAATAGTTGACTTCTGGGTACCCATCTGGCTCCGTCAATCTGTTTCTTCACTTTCGCGGGTGGGTATTGTAGTTTTAAGAATGCTTGATAGAGATCCTGAAGGTGTCTGTCCCTGTCCGAAGGATCGGCGCAAATGCAGTTATACCTTAGGGCTTTATTTATAGACAAAGGATCATGTGGTATGTCTTGGATGAAAGCTCGAGAGATGTAGGTAAATATAGCGATCAGGAGGTTTTTGGTATAGGGTGGTGTTTATGTATCCATCTCTTATTTGCACTGTAGTGTCCAGAAAATGGATTTCCTGTTTGGAGTGTTCCAGGCTAAGTTTGATGGTGGAGTGGATATTGTTGAAATCTCTGTGGAAATCTTCAAGGGCATCCTTACTATGAATCCAGATGATGAAGATATCATTGATGTAGTGTAAATAAAGTAGTGGTGCTTTGGATAATACATGAGGAATTATTGTTCCAAATCAGCCATAAAAATGTTGGCATATTGTGGGGCCATGCGGGAACCCGTAGCAGTGCCGCTGATTGAACCTATAAATTGTCTTCAAATCTGAAATGGTTCAGCCTCAGGGTTCACTGTGGCATCATCTGGGATGATTTTTCTAATGGCTTGTAATCTGTCTTTGGGTAGGATGTTGATGTAAAGAACCTCTACATCCATAGTGGCCAGGATGGTATTTTCTGGAAGTTCTCCAATGGATTGGATTTTTCTCAGGAAGTCATAGAATCATAGAATAATAGGGTTGGAAGGGACTCACGAGGTCATCTAGTCCAACCCCCTGCTAAAAAAGCAGGACCACTCCCACTAAATCACCCCAGCCAGGGCTTTGTCTAAGCAGGTCTTAAAAATCTCCAAAGGTGGAGATTCTACCACCTCCCTCGGTAGCCCATTCCAATGCTTCACCACCCTCCTAGTGAGAAAGTTTTTCCTAATATCCAACATTGACCTCCCCAGCTGTAATTTGAAACCATTGTTCCTTGTTCTGTCCTCTGTTACCATCGAGAACAGCCTAGCTCCCTCCTCTTTGGAGCATCCCTTCAAGTAGTTGAAGGTTGCTATCAAATCTCCCCTCAGTCTTCTCTTCTGTAGACTAAATAAGCCTAGTTCCTTCAGTCTCTCCTCATAAGTCATGTGCCCCAGCCCCCTAATCATTTTTGTTGCCGTCCGCTGGACTCTTTCTAATTTGTCCAGATCCTTTCTGTAGTGGGGAGCCCACAACTGGACACAGTATTCCAGATGCGGCCTGATCAGTGTCGAATAGAGGGGAATTATCACATCCCTCGATCTGCTGGCAATACTCTTACTGATGCAGCCTAATATGCCATTGGCATTTTTGGCAACAAGAGCACACTGTTGGCTCATATTCATCTTCCCGTCCACGATAACCCCCAGGTCCTTTTCCACAGCACTGCTACTTAGCCGATCGGTCCCCAGCCTGTAGCAGTGCATGGGATTTTTCCATCCTAAGTGCAGGACTTCGCACTTGTCTTTGTTGAACCTCATGAGGTTTCTTTCGGCCAGGGTTCCAATTTGTCCAGGTCTCCCTGGATCCTGTCCCTGCCCTCCAGAGTATCTACCGTTTCCCCCCAACTTGGTGTCATCTGTGAACTTACTAAGCACGCAGTCTATTCCATCATCAAGATCATTAATGAAGATGTTGAATAGAACCGGCCCCAGGACCAACCCCTGGGGCACTCCACTCATTACCGGTTGCCAACCAGACATCGAGCCATTGATTCCTACCCGCTGAGCCCGTTGATCTAACCAGTTTTCGATCCACCTTACGGTCCACTCATCCAACCCATACTTCCTTAACTTGCCGATGAGAATGCTGTGGGAAACGGTATCAAAAGCGTTGCTAAAGTCAAGGTATACCACGTCAACGGGTCTTCCCGCATCCACAAATCCAGTCATCTCATCATAGAAGGAAATCATGTTGGTCAGGCACGATTTGCCCTTGGTGAATCCATGTTGACTGTTCCTGATCACTCTATTTTCCATAAGCCCGTAGTGTCTTGAAGATAGCTAGGAGTGTTGATAGCATAGGGTCTGAGAAGAGAGTCCACATAGTCAGATAAGCCTGCTGTAACCGTGTCAAGGCCTGAGATGATGGGGCATCCAAATAACAATACAAACAATAATATGATATGACTATCGGTTTGCATTTTACTTTTAAGTCAATGCTATGGCTGAGGAAGATCAAATTAAGTTATAATCTTATATTGATTTCAAAAGCTGACACAAGCACTGAATTATATTTCTGAATGTTTTATTTCCAACGGCTCAATGAACAGTAAATTTTTTGCAGAATTGTTTTGTTTGCTATTTAAATCTCAATTTGATCCCACATCAAGGGATCAAGATTACAGTTGATAGTAACGATTCAAAGACAGTATAAGTTTGATCATTTTCTTTAAAAGTTTAATATATGTATGTTATATGTGAATTTTAACCAGTTTCTGACAAAAGTACTGTTTGATGGGCAGACTTGTTTAGCTTACTATCCTTAAGATTTCAGGATAAATATGTTTGTCTGACTTCAGAACATTTGCAGATTCATTTTCTTGTCAGTATTTTGAAAACCCAGAAGGGAAGTTTAAATACTGCATCTGTGTAAAGTTACAAGTCAGTTCATGTATTTTAACTTGGAGATTTCCACAGTGAATCAGATGTAAGCAGCTTAATGGGTAGCTTAAAAAAAAGTCTTTTAATTGAGAAGACAAACTTAACCAAAACAATAAAGTGCATATTTAAATTACCAACAAATCTTCATTTTTCTTTTTAATTTGAAGATTTAAAATGAGCTTGTTTCTATATTAAATTCTAAAGAGCACATAAGATTTACCATCTTGGAACAGGCTAATGGTCTGAGTAGTCTGGCATCCTGTCTCTGGCAATGCAGAATGCTTCCAAAGAAGCATAAACCTGCCCATAATGCACCTGACACTGCAATAGAATATTATAGCCTGAAGATGAAGAGATGTATTATAATGACTCTAACAGGTGATTGATGTAATCTTTCTTTTTATCCGAACTAGTGGAATTGCAAATTCTCTGAACGTGTAGTCTTTTTTTATTTCCAACTAAACTTTCTCACTATTCTGCAGCCATGAATGCTGCACATTAATGTGAAGCTTGTTGTGTAAATTACTTCCTTTTTTCCTACTACCAAGATAGCTTCTGCAGTCACCTACCCTATCAAGCATTATATAAAAATGTATAAATAAAAATATAGACACTAATGTGACTCTGAATTCTCTGTCCTCAGGTGGGAAGACAGATACAACCCTGAGGGAATTTTTTTAAATCCTTCAGCATAATTTTGAGATTAGGATTTGTTCTTCTAGGATTATTGTGTGATACTTATTCTTTATTTTAACAATGAGCCTGTTTTTTTTTTAATATCACCTATTATGTTTTGACATTCTACCTTAAAAAAAAAAAAAAGGTAGTAGTAGTAGTGTGAATTCTGTGCACTTTGGTATCTGCAAATGGTTTCCTCCTCTTTACATATAAATCCATGAAGATAAGTGCTCTTTGGAATGTTTCTTTTCATCCTTTGGAATGTCTGCATGCAATTTAGTAACTGGCTGGAAGCTTCTAGGTGTTGAGGTTGGGATATGATCGACAGGAGAGGGATTTCTCATACTTGTCTCTACTATCACTATTTCAGAGGACCAAAAAGCTTCATGCTCTCTCTCACACAGGAATATAAGACACAGTAGTGGAGAGAACCGTGTGTGAGAGAAGCGGAATTAAAAGGAAATAAGGACAGGAATTAGTTCTTCCCTCCTGTGGTTATCAAGTTTCCTCAGTATGCTCTTCTGAGGCTTTGTACCAAAAATGTTACTAGTTGAAAAGTCTTAATAAATATTATTCATAGGTTATCCTTTTGTCTGCCATTCTGTTAACTTTTTTCAGAGAGTTCTAACCTTTCACAAAGGCATAATTTACTACATTTTCATGCAGAAGTCATACAGGTTTGTAACTATCACATTATTATAATACGAATTCCAGTGTGATATGCAGCCCAAGTTGTATGTTCCTGTGTTTAATTGATGTAATGTGCAGTTTCATTTTTTAAAAGTAAGGACAGTAGGGGGTAGTTGTAGTCTACACAGGCATGTGTTATGACAGATGGACAAAATCTTTTCATGTTGATTTTTCGACAGTCGAACTCTGCAAGACTTCAAGCTCTTCTTGGCTACTGGGAAATTAAAAGTTGGCAATTCAGCCTTTAATTTTGATCCATCTGCTCAAACTAATGAGACGTCTCATTTGTAAGCTTCACTTTGAATTACCAAATGCAAGTGGAGCTATACAATTCCTCTTAGTGAACCCCTTCCTCCTGTGTAACTTGTGGAAAAGGATCAGAATGGATGACTTAGCCCTACTGAGTTTTGTTCCTGTTATGGAAACTTCCTTACAGTTGCTAAGAAAACAGAGATTAGAAAAAAAGCTCAAAAGTTGCCATGTGCTTTTTAAATTAAATTGCACTTTCGGTAGTGATTATTAAAGATGTATATTTCCATCAGAAGATTTCATTATTAAATTCCCCCCATAATGAAAACTCGGGAAACCATAAAAATTGCACCATAATACATTTTTTTCTGAAAACTTTGATGCATGCTTAACACCAGCTATTGTACCTTTGTTCCCCATGTGCACGCTGGATTTTGTGATCTCATTTTTGTATTGTTCTTTCTTTACCTTCCTGTTGATCAGATTTTATGACTCATTTTGTTTGTTTTTAATAAACAGTTGATTCTTTTAAGAAAAAAATTTATAATTACACAGTGATAGTCAGAGAAGAGGCTGTCAGAGCAGAGAGGAAAACTGCAGTCCTACTACCACCGATTACCTTGTTAGCCAGTGTTGGTGGGATTTCATGAGAATGCCAGTAGTTGCTTTGTTCCCAAAATGTTAGCCAGCCACAAATGATCCTGTAATTGAATAAAGTAATTGAGTTCTACTACCATGTTAATATCTGTTAAAACTGAAATGAGAAACCATGTATATTTGGTTTTTCCAATTTATTTTTGACAACACAAACTCTACTTTTCTTATCTTTACAACTTGACAAATCTTTCAGTTCTTCTTCAAGTGGTTGCTCCTGCCCATTCCAAGTTAGGTGTGCACGTGCCGCCTGCATGGATCGCCAGAAAGTTTTTCCCCTAGATTATTTGTAGGTCAGCTGCAGAGCCCCCTGGAGTAGACATCTGTGTGGCGCTCTATATAAGGCTCAGCCAACCCTGCCCTCCCAGTTCCTTCTTACCACCCTTACGGTTGCTGAAACAGCAACTTGCTCTAGCTAGTTTTCCCCTCATTCTTAAACAGCAGCTTAATTAAGTACCTGTTTACAATTCTCTTGTTGCTCTAGTAGAGTAGTTAAGTTCTTGTTAGACGCCTGTGCTGTTTGATGACCCTCATGCCTCTTGTTTAAAGAGTCTGTGTGAGTTTCAACACCCTGAGAGGTGTAAAATCTGATGGAGCTTTCACCCTAGGGCACAAAAAGATAGAGCAGAGACTGAAGCTACTTCTGATGGAGGAAGCTCTTCACTCGATGCAGATGGGAGGCCAAGAATCCAGTAAGGTGCCGTTGGTCCAGAGCACCCTGACATCCACGAAGAGTGGTGCCCTGTTCAAAGGATTCTGTAAAAGAGGCACGGCACCAGCACTTCCCAGCGGACGCGGCATGGGTCCACCGGTACCAGTCCTACTCGCTGGCACTGAAGAAGAAGGCAGAGAGAGGGCAGTCTCCTACTGCTAAGTAAGCTAACGCAGGAAGTGGAGTGCGACATGAGTTGGGCCACTTCAGCACGGCACCATAATCCATGGCACCATTGATTCCAGCCCCCCAGAGGATACCATCAAGTCCAGTGTCTAGACCCTCTCCTACAAGGGACATCCTGGAGAAGGATTTACAGCTCCCCTCAGTGCCAGAAACCTTTGAGGGGCAAGGAAGCTGATCGAACAGACTGCTCCACCCGCCTGTGAGCTCTCACCAGTTCCCACACCTGCAAGCTCTACAGTGACATCAAGAGGCAAACCAACTCTGGTTCAGCCGAGATCCCTATGGCACAGGTCTCTGGCCTTGACCATGGCACCGGGCACGGCGCCAGCCAGGTCCGGGTCTCCACTTTGCCCCCTCAGCTGAAATCAACAGAAATGGCTCTGGGTCAGTCAAACTCTCAGCACCACTCCCTGGTACTGCCAGCAGCAGTACTGGTGCCAGGAGCTCTGTGATACCATTCACCAATGGCAGCTAAGAATCGAACTACGGCTTGACATGGTACTGCAGCCAGGGATGATAAAGGTTGGCACCGGTCTCCAGCACCGTCCGGTACCACTCCTCCATGGTCTCCCAAGAGTAGATTCTCATCATTCTCAGAGGAAGGCTCGGTGTCTTCAAGGATAAGTGGGAGGCTTAATGGGCATAGAAGAGAGAGCCACTCCCCTTCGCCTCCTCAGTGGCAATTGCCCCACCAATGGGCCTTTTGGACCCCATGGGCTTACCATCAGACCCAAGAGTCCTGCGCCTAGGCCATGTTTGGTTACAAGTTCCAGGCCCCAACCATTTCATTCGACTGCCAGAGACAAGAAAGATCTCTGACTTAGAGACAGAGTGTGGAGGGCATGAAGTGCCTGTTATGATTCACGGCATGGATGGCGTATATGACCCTGAAGGAGCAATTGGTCATGAGCCAGAGGTACTAAAGGAATCTGCCTCTTCATCTACAGATGAGGCAGCAGGAGAGGCAACAATAGCAGCTATCCCGGACGATAGTAAAACACACCAGGAGTTACTTCGCCAGGTGGCACAAAACATGAGGCTGCAGGCCAAGGAAGTGGTGGAAGATGCAGACCATGGTGGACATTCTGATCCCAGAAGCACCAGCTAGAGTGGCACTACCACTCATTGAAGCTATAAAGGACACGACTAAGGTGCTCTGGAACACACCGGTCTCTATTCCACTCACAGCAAAGAGGGTAGAAGGAAAATATTTTGTTACGTCAAAAAACTATGTACATTTCTACTCATACTCTACTCTGGGGTCCCTTGTAGTGGCAGCCACTAATGAAAAGGAAAGGCAGGGCAACAAGGGTCTGCTCCAAAGTCCAAGGACCCCAAGAAGCTGGAGCTCTTCGAGAGGAAGATATACTCCACTGGAGGTCTCCAGCTTTGGATCGCAAACCAGCAAGCAAACCTTAGCAGATACGCTTTTAATTCATGTGCAGCCGTGGACAAGTTCACAGAGGCCCTGCAGCCAAGCTCTTGGGTGGAGTTCTCAGCTCTGATCAAGGTGTGTAAGGTGGTCTTGAGAACCCTCCTCCAGTGAGCCCTTGATGCTACAGATGCGGGAACTAGAGCCATTGCATCAGGAGTGACCATGAGGAGGAGCTCGTGGCTTCAGGCTTTGGGATTACCTCAAGAGGTCCAATCAAAGATGCAGGACCTTTCCTAAAGAACCCTAGAGCGATACTGAAATCTCTGGCTGCCACACACCGGCCTCCCAGAAGAAGCCATTCTGGCCATAAACCTCTTCCCGCCCTTATCAACAGTGGTACGACTTTGATCAGCATCAAGGTGGTAATGGGCGTAGGCCAAATCAAGGGTCTTCCAGAGAAGGGCAAGGGCAATCTCGCCAATCCTCGGAAGCCAAAAAGTTCCTTTTGAGAGTATGCCTGAGGATGACATAACAGGCTCATCGAATCCATCCCTTCCTCCCTTCTACAACAGACTGTCCCAGATTTATCGTGCGTGGTTCCAGGACTAGTGGGTCCTGTGCATGGTACAACAGGGATGTTTGCTCCAATTCTCCTTTCTCCCCCTTTCCCACTCACCTACCCTCTCCCTCTTCAGGGACCCCTCACGAGATAATCTTCTGCACCAGGAAGTGGAGTGGTAGTGGAAGTACCCAAGGAGCTGAGGGGCAGAGTGTTCTATTCTCAGTATTTTCTGATTCCAAAGGGAAAAGGGGGTCTGGGCCCCGTACTGGATTTGAGAAGGATGAACCGCTTCCTTTGCAGAATACATTTCCACATGGTTTCCCCGGCCTCAGTAATTTCCTTCTTGAATCTGGGGAACTGGTATGCTGCCCTCAACTTGAGAGATCCATATTTTCACATATCAATAGTTCCACAACACACGAGGTTCCTGCGGTTTGTGGTCAGAGAAATGCATCTACAGTTCACTGTCCTTCCATTCGGGCTGTCAGCGGCTACCCAAGTATTTATGAAGTGCCTGGCTGTAGTGACCATGTTCCTTCAAAAGTGAAGAATACAAGTGTTTCCATATCTGGATGACTGGCTGATGAGAGGTCGGTCCAGCATGAAGGTAGAAGGTCACCTGTGGGTGATCCAGGACACGTTCCGCCGCCTGGGCCGCTTGAACAATATCCAAAAGTCCAAGTTGGTCCTCAGAGAATCAAGTTTATAGGGGCCGTCCTCGGCTCCAGGGAAACATGGGCCTTCCTACCACAAACACATTTCATGGCCATCAGAGAACTAGTGCAAAGGCTTGAGGGTATCCCCTCACTACAGTACAGACATGTCTGAAACTGCTGGGACACATGACAGCTTGTACGCATGTGATGTGGCATACATACCTTCAGTTGCGGCCGTTGCAAGCGTGTTTAGCCACAGCATACTGCCCATCTCTCAACAGCATGGACGAAAGGATGAATCTTTCCCTATTGGTGCTGGGTCAGCTATAGTGATGGTGCAAGTAGAACAATGTCTGAGAAGGCCTCCCATTCAGGGCACCCCAGCCATCATTGTGCCTTATGATGTATGCTTCAGACGTAAGGGGTGGAGTGCACCTAGACAATCTCAGGAAGCAGGGCCTGTGGATCAGAGCGGACATCGATATGAAGGAGCTTCAAGCAGTGCGCCTGGCCTGCCAGGCATTTCAAGATCACTTGAGGGGCCGAGTCACATCAGTGCAGACAGACAACACATCAGAAATGTTTTATATCAACTGACAGGGTGGAGCTCACTCTTCTCCCCTGTGCCGGGAAGCGCTCAGATTCTGGGACTTTTGCATCAGCCACTTGATTCACCTGGTGGCCTCATATCACCTGTGGATGCAGAACTCACTGGCAGATGACCTCATCCAACAATTCCTGATGCACGAGTGGTCTCTAAGATCAGATAGCCATGAACAGGTCTTCCAACAGTGGGGCTTCCCGCAAACAGACCTGTTTGCTTCAGACATCAGTAGAAAATGCCAGATCTTCTGCTCCTTCCAAAACCACAGCCCAGGCTTGCTTGCAGACCCATTCTCAATAAGGTGTACAGACCATCAGTCCTCCAACCTCTCTAATCCACAGAGTGCTGATAAAGGTCAGACAGGACAAGGACAAGATCATCTTAGTAGTGCTGGCTTGGCCTTGTCAGCATTGGTATTCGGCCCTACTGGACTTGTCAATTCAGGAGCCAGTTATGCTTCCTCTTCTGCCGTACCTCATCATGGAGGATCAGGGCATGTTGTGGCACCCCAAACTCGAGTCACTGCACCTCAAGGCATGGAACCTCAGTGGTTGATGAGGGGGGAACTGTGGTGTTCAGATGAAGTATTGGAGGTCCTGCTTAATAACAGGAAACCTACAACACAAGCAACTTACAAGGCCAAGTGGAAAGGATTCTCCATCTGGATGTGGGGGAAGGAGCTCAGACTCGTTTCAAATCTGGTGCCACAGGTTCTGAAATATTTGCTGTACCTGAAGGATCAAAGCCTTTCAGGCTCATTGATCAAGGTACACTTAGTGGCTATTTCTGCCTTTCACACCACTCACTGTTTTTGAACCCAATGGTCAGTTGCCTCCTCAAGGGCCTGGACAGAATGTTCACAGTGTCACGCCCAACTGTAGCCCACTGGGATTTGAATTTAGTTCCAGCCAGGATGATTGGCCCACCATTTGAGCCTTTGGCATCCTGCTCACTCTTATCCTGGACTTTTCTGGTGGCAATCACGTTGGTGAGGCGGGTGTCCAAACTCCATGTTCTAACCTTAGAGTCTCCTACACCACCGTCTAAAAAGACAAAGTGCAACTCCATCCGCAATCAGCATTTCTGCTCAAAGCAGTTTCACAGTTCCACACCAGCCAGGACATTTTTCTACCAGTTTTCTGTCCCAGGCCACATGCCATGGAGAAGGAGGGCAGATTACACACTGTACGTACACAGGGCATTTGCCTTTTATATTGACAAGATGAAGTCCTTTTGTAAGACATCTCAGCTGTTCAGCTGATGTCATCCCAGCACCGTTCTTCCTGGTTTACATCCTATTTTCGTCCATATTATGATTTGGAGAAGGTGCCTCCCTCCCACTAACAGCGCTCTCTACGAGGGTGCAGGCATCATCGACGGTCTTCTTTGCACAAGTACTGATTGTGTTTATCTGCAAGGCTGCCACGTAGTCATCAATCCACATGTTTGACTCATTAATGTGATCACCCAGCAAGCAAAGGACAATGCACCCTTTAGACGGGCAGTCATGCCATCTGTGCAGCTCTAATTCCAACTCTCCACAAAGGTAAGGCTGGGGAGTCACCGAACTTGGAATGGACAGGAGCAATCACTTGAAAAAATGGTTGGTTACTTGTGTTCTTCAAGATGTGTTGCTCCTGGCCAATCCAATACCCACTCTCCTACCCCTCTTTCGGAATGGTCACCAAGAATATATATTTATATAATATATTATAATATATATATAATTATAAAACCAAATGGCCTACAGTCCAAATAAATAAAAAAAACTGCAGTTCTTATGTATCACTAGTACAAAGCCAATAATAAAAATAAACCGTAAACTTAAACAAGCAAGTGCAGCCAAAGGAGGCTTTAAATGCCTTAAGTGTAGCGTTAAAACAGCCGCTTAGTTAAAAAATTTAAACCCCCAAAAAACAAAAGTGTAAAACCTTAAAATGGCAGTGCAACACTTAACACAAGTCCAACCTCAAAATATTTAACAAATAAAAAAAAATAACAAGGCTCTTTAAAAAGTATTAACCATAAATAAATTAAATTATAAGCATAAAAATATAAAAAATATAAACTCAAACAACACATTTATAAAAAACCTAAATAAAACACATACCCAACCATGTAAATGTAAATATAAGAAAAATCTTTAAAAAGTAAATAATTTTTTGCAAAATTACAATAACCTAGTATCAAAAAACCCATTTATACAATAACTACATAAACACAACAAGCATTAAAAAATAACAAAAAACCAAAAACATTATAAAAAAAATTAAAAAATATAAAATTAATCCATCAAGCCTGTAAAAATGTAAACAAATCAAGCCGAAAACAAAAAAGCAGTACAAAAAAAAGCATTTAACCCACAGTATTATCAGTATAAAAAAATTAACAAGTAAACTTAATAAAACCACTATCAAAAATCATCCCAAAAGGTTAATGATCGTAAACCTAAAAAACCAAACAACCCCCTGTATCCCCACAAAATAACCAAATAAACCAGCAGTGCACCAAAGCCTACAAAAATTATAAATTTTTTTAAAAAACCACCAAAATATCAATAATAACAAAAGCCCACCGTACAATAGTAAATGTTTAAAATTTTAAACACAAAAAACAATATAAAGTAACACTTAAATCTACCCTACCACCCTCAAAACAGCAGTATATATTTTTTTTAAAATTAGCCTTTTAAAACAAGTAAAATTATTAAGTCCTAACAATAATTACAAAAAATAAACAAGTAAACTCTACAAAACATTACTCTGCATAAATCAAAATCAAGCAATTTAACCAATTAATAGTCCAAAACCACAATCACACATCATTAATCAATTAAAATGCATTAGCCTAACAACTAGCGCCACTTACCATCAACGCTTGCAATTTACCATTGCAAATAATTATAAAAATAACAAAAATAAATAAAAATAAAGTTAAAATATCAGTCAATAAACCACAAATCAATTAAACACTATCCACAAAAATCCCCATAATAACCTATAAAATTAAACTAAATTTAATTATAAAATATAAAAAACAAATGTAATAAAATAATAAAACCCACACAGCCAAATCCCCACAACTATACCAAAAACCTAACACTACAATAAAACTCTCTTTAAAAAAATATATATGCAAAACCAACGCCTAAACAAATTATAATCAAACCCAAATATAAAAAAAAAAAAAAATTCACAACAATCACACCCACCTCATACTATATGATTGCCACACTAGCCAATAAAATATAATAAAACTAAACAGCACAAAACAAAATGGTTATTATGTAATCCCCACAACCTTAGGCAAATAAAATGTAAGCTGTATCAATAGTTAGCTAACAATTTACCAAGTTTTTAACAATAAACCATAAAAATGTAAACCAAACACTTTTATAACTAAAATTAAAAAAATAATTAAAAATATAAAAAAAAATTAATAAAATTAAAATATAACATAACTCCACATTTAAATATCTTTCAACTAACAACACCATAACAACCAAAAATAACCCAAACCCCTACCAAACCTACACCTAATAAACTTTCAACAAATTACATTAAAAAAAGCCGCAAATAATTTACTCCTAAAAAAAGTGCATACTAAAACATCACATCACAAAACAAAATGTCTCACATGCTAACAAATCACCACTCACAACGCCAAACATACTCAAAAAAACTTAATACCATTAAAAAAAACTATATCCAAAACAATATCATAAGCTAAAAACCTGTAAAACTAATTATCTTAAATAGTAAACAATAGTTTTAAATAATTGTAGCAATGCTTGTGTATTATATTACTGTTAAATGCTTATAATTAAATAAAATAATGCATAAAAACAGAAATTAAATATATATGTATAAAACAGTAAAAATTAAATAAATTAAAACAAAATTTATAAAAAATTTAAAACCACCCAAATCTAACCAAAACCACAAAAAATATAAAAAGTATATATCATTAATTAAATCTAACCCTAAAACTATTTACTCAACAACATAAATAAACTTAATAATAACCTTACAAAATCAGCAGCAGCAAAAATTCAACCAATTCAAACCAACAAAAAAACACCCAAAAAGAAAAAAGAAAAACTAAAAAATAACGTAATAAACTCTAAATGTGCCTATAAAACAGCACCCCAAAATGAACAAAAATAACACCCTAACAAGCTGTCAAACTAATCATCCAAAACCAACTCCCCAATCCTAAAATCATTAAACCACAAAAAGCCGCCCTTAAATCAATAAGTATACACAAAAACAAAACCAGTCTATGCCCACTAATAACCCGCAAATATAATATAATAAACAACTAAAAACTCATAGCCAAAATACTCTTACAACTGCTGCTGCTTATTGTTAAATAAATATGCCTACAAATAATACTAGTTATAATTCACAATTAATAACAAATATATATATATATTTATATATATATATATATAAATAATTTTAAAAATACTTATAACCTTACTACTGCTTGTAGTTTTTTGTATATTTTTTATAATTTGGTTCATTGTCTTAAACAATTAAAAAACAATAATTTATTTTAAATAACTATACAATAAACCTTACATAAATAGTATAAAACCAAACCAGTAGTCTAAATCATTCTCCTTAAAACTGAAATACCACTCTTGCATTACAAAAAAACAGCACTAGAGTGAACCACAGAGGAGAAATACAGATGCAATTACTCTGAAACTGTGACAAAATATATCTAGTGCAGTTGATCTGTAGAAAGAGATCCTCTAACACACTTCATTAAATGGTTTAGTACAGTTTTTATTCACTCTTTTCTTTCACATGAAGAATCCTCATAGAGCAGAAGTTTACAGAGTAACACAGTTGTAGAGTTAGATGTTTGGGGAACCTTAAGTCTTCACTTCTTTGCTTTATCTATTTTTTTCCAGTTTGAATCTTATGTGCATATTTTGCTACACATAAAAGTGTTCTTTCTCACATACTAGCATGCATACAAAAAGTCGTATGTAATGAACAAATTATATCATGGAGAGTTTGTGGTCAATCTGTAGATAAGGCTGTAACCAGTTCTCTAGAATCCTGATAGTTTGTTCCCTGTAAATGCTCATGAAAGGTCATTTTTGCTTAAAGTCATATATGGGGAAGTGGACTGGATAGAAGAATTCAGAAATGTAAATGTAGAAGAGGCTTGGAATCGCTTCAAATCAAAGTTGCATGAACTATCTGAAGCCTACATTCTGAGGAAGGGGAAAAAAATTCATAGGCAAGAGCTGTGGACCAAGCTGGATGTGTAAGCATCTCAGAAAGGCGATTAGGAGGAAGCACAGAGCCTACAAGGAGTGGAAAAGGGGAGGGATCAGCAAGGAAAGCTACCTTTTGGAGGTCAGAACATGTAGAGAGAGAGTGAGAAAGGCAAAAAGTCAAGCTGAGCTGGATCTTGCGAAGGGAATTAAAACCAATAGTAAAAGGTTCTTTAGCCATATAAATAGGAAAAAAACAAAGAAAGAAGAAGTGGGACCGCTAAAAACTGAGGATAGGGTGGAGGTCAAGGATAATCTAGGCATGGCTCAATGTCTAAATAAGTACTTTGCGTCTGTTTTCAATGAGAGTGAAGTTGAGCTGGGGGGTAGAGGTAGGGAAGCTAATGGGAATGAGATCATGAATGTGGAAATTACCATACCTGAGGTAGAAGCCAAACTTAAGCTGCTGGATGTGACTAAATCGGGGGGCCCGGACAATCTCCATCTGAGGATACTAAAGGAACTGGCTCATGAAATTACCATCCCTTTAACGAGGATTTTTAATGAATCTGTAAACTCAGGGGTTATACCGTATGACTGGAGAATAGCTAATGTAGTTCCTATTTTCAAGAAAGGGAATAAAAATGATCCAGGTAACTACCGGCCTGTTAGTTTGACCTCAGTAGTATGCAAGGTCTTGGAGAAAATTTTGAAGGAGAAAGTACCTAAGGCTGTAGAGGATAACGGTAACTGTGATAAAAGACAACATGGCTTTACAAAAGGGAGCTCATGCCAGACCAACTTGATCTCCTTTTTTGAAAGGATAACAGATTTTTTAGATAAAGGGAATGCGGTGGACCTAATTTACTTAGATTTCAGCAAGGCATTTGATACAGTTCCACATAGGGAGTTATTAGTTAAGTTACAGAAGATGGGGATTAATATGAATATAGTAAGGTGGATAAGGAACTGGTTAAAAGGGAGACTACAGCGGGTCATACTGAAGGGTGAACTGTCAAGCTGGAGAGAGGTTACCAGTGGAGTCCCTCAGGGATCTGTCTTGGGACCGATCTTGTTCAACCTTTTTGTTACTGACCTTGGCACAAAAAGCGGGAATGTGCTAATAAAGTTTGTGGATGACATCAAGTTGGGAGACAACAGAGTCTTGTGGCACTTTTAAAGACTAACAGATTTATTAATCGCGTGAGCTTTCGTGGGAGAAAATCCCACTTCGTCAGACGGTATTGCCGATACGGAGAAGGATTGGGATACCATACAGAAAGATCTGGATGACCTTGTAAATTGGAGTATCAGGAACAGGATGAAATTTAATAATGGGAAGTGCAAGGTCATGCATTTAGAGACAAACAACAAGCATTTTTCCTACAAGTTGGGGACGCATCAGTTGGAACAGACTGAGGAGGAGAAGGATCTGGGAATAATGGTTGACCATAGAATGACTATGAGCTGCCAATGTGATGTGGCCGTAAAAAAAGCTAATGCAGTTCTAGGATGTATCAGGAGAGGTATTTCAAGTAGAGACAGGGAGGTGTTAGTGCCGCTGTACAAGGCACTGGTGAGACCCCATCTGGAATATTGTGTGCAGTTCTGGTCCCCGATGTTTAAAAAGGATGAATTCAAATTGAAACAGGTGTAGAGAAGGGGTACACGGATGGTCTGTGGAGTGGAAAACCTGCCTTATGAGTGGAGACTCAAGAAGCTTGGCTTGTTTAGCTTAACCAAAAGAAGGCTGAGGGGGGATATGATTGCTCTCTATAAATACATCAGAGGGATTAACATCAGTGAGGGAGAGGAATTATTTGAGTTCAGCACCAATGTGGACACCAGAACAAATGATTATAAACTGTCCATCAAGAAATTTAGGCTTGAAATTAGATGCAGGTTTCTAACCATTAGAGGTGTAAAGTTCTGGAATAACCTTCCAAGGGAAGTTGTGCGGGCAAAAACCATAACTGCTTTCAAATCTGAGCTTGATAAATTTATGGAGGGGATGGTATGATTAGCCTATTTTGGAAATTGACTGATATTTGGCTAAGTGTGGTGGATTTACAAGTAGCCTAAGAGGGGAGAGTATGAGGGGTGGGTTCTGAGTTATTACAGAGAATTGTTTCTTGGATAACTGGCTGATGAGACTTGCCCACGTGCTCAGGGTTTAACTGATCGCCATATTTGGGGTCGGGAAGGAATTTTCCCCCAGGGCTGATTGGCCTGGGCTCTGGGGGTTTTTCGCCTTCCTCTGTAGCACAGGGCATGGCTCACCTATTGGTGAATTCTTTGTATCTTAAAGTCCTTAAATCATGATTTAAGGAGGTAAGTAACTCAGTCATAGGTTGGTGGCCTATTGCAGGAGTGGGTGGGTGCGGTCTTGAGGCCTGCATTTTGCAGGAGGTCAGACTAGATGATCGTACTGGTCACTTCTGACCTTAAAGTCTATAAGTCTATGTAGTCAAAGGAGACTTGATCTAATTTGAAGTAAATGAGGTAAACCATTTGTGAAACAAAGGAATTGGAAAAGATAAGTGTATTCAGCCTTGGGAACAATGCACTTTTGTTATTAGTTAAAGGAGAGCTATTAGAAATGTGTATAGGTATTCGTATGTGTCTATGTATAACAGATAAATAGAAGTTTCCAGTGAACTCAGCTGAAAAATGACCATACAAGGCCAGAATATATGTCTGCTGTCAGGGATAGTTCTCAAAATCTGTAACATATTGTCTAGAGGTAAATGTTATTCCAGTCTTTTCCTGCTAACAGCTTGCTTAATTAAAATAATGCATGGTCTGCAATGTGTTTTACAGAGCTAAAAGGAGCACTGGGAGTGGAGTTTTTGTCACTCTGTGAGATTGTGGAAGCCATATTGGTCTATTAGCTTGCTATTTTAAATTGGATTGCTGCCCTAATTAGTAAGGTAAAGAAGAGGCACAGCTCAATGAGATGAGAGGTTATAAATCCCTTATTTGACACAGCTGAGTTTATTGGGAATGATCATATTGTATAAAGGGAGAGCCTTATAAGAATTGGAGGGATGGATTACTTTGGGAACTAATATCGTAAAATATGTAACATTTTTTTTTATTCAAAGTTAGTTTCTGACCCAAACTAAGGAGAGCAAGTAAATTAACAATGGAGGAGCAAGTGCTGTTAACTATAAAGATCCGTTGACCTGTCTTGATGATCCTTCAGAATATTTTAAATACTGTTGTTTATATTAAATATAAATATTTTCATAATAAGAACTTTGTGATATTTTTATCTGAATACGACAGAGAGGTGTTAAGAGCTAATTCAGGATTTTAAATACGGTAGCCTTTTACCTAACTGTATATAATGTTTTCTTTCTGTCCTATGCTTCAGCAGAGTAAAATTAAGTTGTAGGGAAAACAATGTAAAACTAGTTGTACATAAAACTACAAGTCCTGTGGCACTTATAAAGACTAACAAATTTATTTATCGCATGAGCTATTGTGGGAGAAAATCCCATTGCGTCAGATGCTTTGAAGATGGGGAACTTACAGAATGGGAGGAAATTAAATGCAGGAAAATGTATAACACAGGATCAAGTCAGGCTATAACAGCAAATCAGAACAGGTGTTGGGATTCAAACACTGGGGAACAGCATATAGAGGAAAGTGAGGTCAAATCACCTGTTATAATGAGAAAAAAATCCGTAGTCCCTGTTTTAACCCTGTGGCAACGGAGTCAAATTTACATATAAATTCCAATTCTTCAGTTTCTCTTGGAAGCTGCAGTTTGTTGTTCATTTGTTTGAGAACTGCTAATAACAAGTCGTCAATGGAGTGAACAGGGAGATTGAAGTGTCCTCCTATTGGTTTTTGAAGGTTGTGATTTCTGATGTCAGACTTGTGTCCATTTATTCTTTGGTATAGAGACTGTCCTGTTTGTCCAATATATGTCAGGGGGGCATTTCTGGCACATGATGGCATAAATCACATTGGTAGATGAGCAGGTGAATATCCCCTTGATGGAGTAGGTGGTTTGATTAGGTGGAGTAGGTGAAGCATTGGAATGGGTTACCTAGGGAGGTGGTAGAATCTCCATCTTTGGAGATTTTTAAGGCCCGGTTAGACAAAACCCTGGCTGGGGTGATTTAGTCGGAGTGGTCCTGCTTTTTAGCAGGGGGTTGGACTAGATGACCTCATGAGGTCCCTTCCATCCCTATGATTCTATGATTAGGTCCTGTGATGGTGTCTTTTGTGTAGATATGTGGACAAAGTTGGCAAAGTGGTCTGTTGCAGGGATATGTTCCTGGTTTAATGTTTCTGTTGTTTGGTCTGTAGTTGCTGTTGAGTATCTATTTAAGGTTGGGGGGCTGTCTGTAAGTGAGGAGAGGTCTGTCTCCCAAGGCTTGAGAGAGTGCGGGATCCTCAATTAGCAATGGAGGAGCAAGTGAATAGAATAGAGTAGAATAGGTTGTAGATCCTTGATGATGTGCTGTAGAGGTCTGACTTGGGGTTTATAGGTGATGACCAGTGGCGTTTTGTTGTTTTCTTTCTTGGGCTTCTCCTGTAATAGTTGACTTCTGGATACCCATCTGGCTCTGTCAATCTGTTTCTTCACTTCTGCGGGTGGGTATTTTAGTTTTAAGAATGCTTGATAGAGATCCTAAAGGTGTCTATCTCTGTCCGAAGGATTGGAGCAAATGCAGTTATACCTTAGGGCTTGCTGATAGACAATGCAACATGTGGTATGTCTTGGATGAAAGCTCAAGGGATGTAGGTAACTATAGAAATCAGTAGGTTTTTGGTATAGGGTGGTGTTTGTGTCCATCTCTAATTTGCACTCTAGTGTCCATAAAGTGGATCTCCTGTGTGGAGTATTCCAGTCTCAGTTTGATAGTGGAGTGGAAATTGTTGAAATCTTTGTGGAAATCTTCAAGGGCATCCTTAGTGTGGGTCCAGATGATGAAGATGTTATCAATGTAGCATAAGTAAGGTAGAGTTGTTTTGGGATGAGGCGTGAGGAAACATTGTTCTAAGTTGGCCATATTTACAATGGTAGGGATATTTTAAGTTATTTTGCCAGAAAAAACATGTATTCCTGCAGTCTGTTCGGGTTTTCAGTTAAGTAACTTAATCCTCAAGTCCTTTCCACTCAGACTTCTTTTGTTTGTTTGTTTTTTGTTTTTGTGGCCTTCTTTCCTTTCTCATGCGACTGTTGGCTTCTAGCTATTTATCTCCCTCTGTGGTGAGCAAGGGCTGATCTCATTCAGGTCTTGAGCTGCTCTCAGATTATCCCCATCAGCTCTGAAATGCCTTGCTGCTATGAATTTGAGTCTTATTGTTACTGTAATACATAGTTCTTTTGTGGCTGACTGGACTTCTTTGTAAAGGTGCAAAAAGCTAACAGAAGAGTAATTTTCCTGCACCAAGATTTTACCTATAATTAGTTTATACAATGTGTAATAATAGTCACTGAGGTTTTTTTTATCAAGGCTGTTTGACAAAATAGTGATTTCCCTTAGTTGCTTTTGCAATCATTTCTTGCTTTTTTTCTGAAGTTCCTCTGACAGCTTGAGGCCCCCCTCTATTCCTGCAGCTTTTTGTGTTGCATAGGTGACTTTTTCTGTTATTTCAGCCTTCAAAACAAGTCCTCTGTTCCCCATACTCCCTGTGCTGTTTCAACAGGTCTCTGATATCTTCTTTCTGCATTGTACTTTTATACACTCTCTGTTGTTTTGTGACTCTGTAATGATTTCTGTTGCTTTCCAGCCATAGGGATTCCATTTCTGACTTCTCTGTTCCTTAGCCACCACTGTTTAATCCTTTGCCATACTGACAGTTTTTCCAATGTCCTAACCTGTGCTATCTGATATGCTGCCTGAGGTGCTCTCTTCCCTTCTCACATCCTTCCTGTCTTTTGAAAAACTTTTTAAGAAACATTGTGCCCCAGTTCATGCCCACAGGCTGGTGAGTATTTTTCATGCATCTCTGAGATTGCTCTTACGTATTACAACTTTCCTCCCCCGTACTCTGCTGCCCATGGGCACAACTGAGCTTTCCTACAATAAAAAAATTGCATTTACAATTCAACTGAAGTGCTGTAATTTCTGATAGTGCAGTTTATTTTCAGTAACTGATGGCTAGTGTAAAATTATCAAGGTTACAATACTCTTATATTATGGGTACCCATCCCACTGTTCACCGCATGTGTTCCCAAGGAGGAACCACATCCACATCCGTATAAGCAGTGGTGCTTGTACTTATTCAAAAAAAAGCTCACCATTGCTACATCTTGCAATGGATCACTACACATTGAATGCTCCTGAAGGCAAAATTGATGGTGTTGCAGCTCTGTGCAGTCTCTCCTCTACTACTGATTACTTTTTAGTTTTGAGCTCCTATAGTTTAGATAATTTTATACATGTGAGTTTCTAAGATTCATTGTGTACAATCGTCAGGCTTTATAATAATAATAAAAAAAATTATCCAGTCCCAATTCCACTTCATACACCACAAAACAACCTCTTGATGTTAGAACTGCATAGACAGAGCCACCCAGTTAAAGGTGTTTCTAGTTATCAGCAAGAGTCTGGACTTTCGAACCCCTCCTCTTTCATCTTCACACAGTTTTCCCACCACTTTTATGATTCAGCCTGAACAGCTGACAAATTTGTAACGATATGAGAAAAAGCCTCAAAGCAATTCCTGCTCAGCACATCTGAAGGCTTAAGTGTGCTTTTCAGCTGACTGAAGCCGGATCACTTATTGGTATGCTTTTAACCATCTTTCCTGTGTTAGCAGGTGCATAGCTCACCATGTATTTCTACTGGGAAATATGCTGTCTGGAGTGCTCTTTGGTGCTTTTTAAGTTCTCTCATCCTGGCAATTTCAGTCATTCTTTCTCTATTGTTGTATGAGTCTTGCATTTTGCTTTTGTGGGGCCATTCCATAGAGCTATTTCTCTAATTGTTATCACTGTTTACTCAGTCTAATAATGGTCACCATCTTTCCTGTTCCATTGTGCTTCTTAGCATTTTCTTCCTCTTCCACTGTTTCTCTTCTGAGTCTTTCAAACATTTCCAGTAAATTATTAAAAGAATTTGTTATCAGAATCCACCCTCTTTGCCCAATAACTCTAGATTAGGATGGGATATAGCACAATTAAGAGAGACACATTTTAAAACTGTCTTGTCCTGGCTGTATGTTTGAATAGTGATAATAAAGTAGATTTAAGATGCAAAGGCAAGCGGGAACAGGAGAATATGATCTCTGGAAAACTCACTGTTATGGTTACAGGGCTAGCTTCCTAATTTCCTTCCTAATTTCTCCGAGAACCCCCTTCAGACATTATGCTTTACCTCTCCTGGGATGGAATGCCACATTTCCCTCATTCTTCACCTGGGTTCTGGTTTATAGCAGTTGAGTATCTACAGGGCTTACTCATCAGATCCAACTGTATTTGGCTTTTGCATTTTCTTCCCTTCTTTTTGGGAGTCTGTGAACAATGGTGAATATAGTGTCCATTCAGCTTTCTTAAATCAATGAACTGTTACAGTAGAAACAATGTATTTAGAGAGAAAAAATTAAAACAATAGACTAAAGGAAATCCTATCTTACCCAAAGGCTTACCCAAAAGACCAGGTGGGCCTAAATGCTTCAGAGGCCAACTTGTGTGAGTGCCTCAATAACTACCTCCCTCTTAAGAGAGAGAATTCCTTTAAATCCAGCCCAAGCTCCTTTGTTCTTGTCAGTTTCTCTGCTTTGGCCCTGTTTATCCAAACTACTTTCCTAGGCTCTGCAGGAGATAGAGGCACACTCTTTAGAAACAATGCCTCAGCCATTGTCCTGTAATTACCATCAAAGTTTACCAGGGGTAGCTTACATTAAACCATTGTTTCTCTCCAACTTGCTTTTACTTATGGTCTCCTATTAAATTAGACCGATATATTCTAGGGCTACCAATTTTTTTATTTAAAGCAGAAAACACCAATTATAAAACCCTCTAGTTAAAAGCAAATGAAGTGTTTGTCCAAGGAAAACACCAGAAATTATTATTTATATCCTGTCTATGCAGAGCAGTAATGCTGAGTATGGGAACGTGATTTCTAAAGTGCACTAGCGTGTTACAAGTTAATTGGTCCCTGTAGAATCTGCTGATGCACACTAAAGGTTACTTAGTGTGCTTTAACATAGTGATGATTGAAGCAATAATATGACAAAGTGCATTAGGAAACATTACAAAGAGATGACTCATTACAGAGTATATAAAATCCCTCCCTAATTTTTGGACATACCATAAAACTCCAAAATTGCTAGAAATAAACCTCAAAAATTAAATTAATAAACCATGAAATACAGAAACTATATATTTATACAATATACAACCTGGTTACCATAACAATATGCATAAATTATTACAGAACAGCAACATGTCCATCATACTTTTAGTGTTGCAAATGTAAGGGCAGTATTAAATAGCCGAAGTAAGAATGTTACAAATAGAAAACAGAAGGATTATTTGTATATTTAAAAACTGGATGAGGTGGCAATTAGGAACAGCAGGGAAAACATAAAAATGTTTTGAAAATGAGAATGTAGGATAAACTGAGCAACAACTGATTAAAAAAAAAAAAATTGGGTAACATTTTTATTTATTTGTGCCTGATAACTCTATGGAAGGGTCAAATGCAGTTTAATAACTGGGAGAGGATAGAACAGATTTAAAACTGATTGAAAACACATTGGCAAGCCAAGCCTTTTAAAATTATTTATTTGGAATTTTAAGTAGCGAAGTTAATAAATAGTTGAATTCTGGCACTCGGACTTGAAGGGGAGAGATTATCTGTTCATGTTTCCAACATATTTGTTTGGCTGCAGATATCATATGAGAGCATTATCATTTAAAAAACAAAACAAACAAAACAAAAAACCAAACCCACCACCAAGCAGACCTCTGACACTTTTAAAGATTAACAAATTAGTTATTGGATTAGCTTTTGTAGGCAGAATCCCAATTCAGGATTCTGCCCATGGAAGCTCATGCAATGAATAAATTTGTTAGTCTTTAAAAGTGCCACAGGACTCCTTGTTTGTTTTTACTGAACTAGACTAACATGGCTACCCCTCTGGAACTTATTAATATTAATGATTAAGGTTATTTGTGGGTTGGATGTGAAATTTGTTGCAGTTTAAATATCCACCAAAGCTTTCAATTGACTAGTTTGTTAAACTTCAAAAGTCCTGTGGCACCTTAAAGACTAACAGATTTCTTCAAGAATAAGCTTTCATGGGCTTCAGCCCACTTCGTCAGATGCATGAATGGGAAACTACAGTCAGGAGGTATATTTACACATGAAAGGGTGAGAAGCATTACAATGAGGAGGGCAAGTGCTAACAAAGTCAATTCAGTTAGAGTATATGAGGCCCATTCACAATAGTTGATTAGAAAGTGAGAATATGTTTTTACTGTCCATGCTACAAAGTAAGGAGGCTGAAAATTTTCATGTACAATAAACAGGTGCAACTGCTGTAGAATTTTGCCAAAAATAAATTACTACTTTTTTCCCTGTTTTTTCCTTGTTGGGATGAAAATGTGTGTACTTCACCTTGAATTCCACAATAGTAGGAGATGCTTACAAACTTACTTTTATTTAATGTATATGGATTGCACTTTAAATCTGACAAATTGTTTTTACATTATTGTTTTTATAAAAGTAATCCAAATTTGGGTGTCTTAATAAAATATGTTGAGATTTTTATAGCAGAGCTAGAGGTTAGCGTACTAATACCTAACTTTACAGATTCCACGGAGGTTGGAGCTCTTGGGTAACTAAATGTCAATGGGATTTAGGTCCTTTTGTAAATTCTGTAACACATCTATGTATGTTTTAATGTGTCTAAACACCTTTTTAAATCTTGCTCTAAGTCCTAATACTAATGGAGTATCCTCTTTTCTGCCATTTGTAGCTAATTAATAATGTTTTGTGTCAGTCTTTCACACATAATATGAAACTCAGCATTCTTGGCTATCAATATCTTGAGAATCCACTCAAGACAGATCTTTCCCAAGCAGAGGGCATCATATCTATCATACTCTATCAAAAGCCTAAATATATACCACATAAATTTGTATTATTATAAGAAGGAGTGTAGCATTATGAACATGTTTTACTACAGAATCAATTATTCTGATCAATATAGTGGCTTGTGGTGTTGTGACCTGATACGTTACTATGGTATGTCAAGTCATCACTGAATCTCAAGCAAAGCTGTGCAAGATATTGAAATGAGATTAACTGGAAGAAATGAGTCATTATTTTAAATAAATTAAAACAAATTAACTAGGGCTGTCAATCATAGTTAACAAAAGTGATTAATTTGCTTTGAGTTAACTTACATTAAAAAGTAATGGTGATTAATTACAGCTTTAATCACACTATTAAATACTCTAATACAAACCTAAATTGATGATAAACAGTTTGGATAGTTTTTTACATTTTCAAACATATTGATTTCAATATCAACCCAAAATACAAAGTGTGCAATGCTCACTTTATAATTTTTATTACAACTATTCGTACTCTAAAAAAGATAAAAGAAATACTATTTTTTCAATTCACCTCATACAGTAGATTCTAGTTCAGTCTATTTAAGATAAAAGTGCAACTTAGGAACTTAGATATTTTTGTTACATAATGCCACTCAAAAACAAAATAATATAAATCCTTAGACCCTAAAAGTCCACTCAATCCTCCTCCTTATTCAGCCAATTGCTGAAACAAACAAGTCTGTTTACATTTATAGGGGATAATGCTGCCCACTTTCTATTTACAATGTCACCTGAAAGTGAGAACAGATATTTGCATGGCACTGTTATAGCTGGTATTGCACAAAATTTACGTGCTGGGTATGCTGAGCATTAGTATGCCTCTGAATGCTTTGGCCATCATCCCAGAGGACATGCTTCCATGTTGATGATGCTTGTTTAAAAAGTATAATGAGTTAATTAAATTTGTGAATGATCTCTTTGGGGGGAATTGTATGTCTCCTTCTCTGTGGTTTTACCTGCATTCTGCCATATACTTCATATTATGGAAGCCTTGGGTGATCATCCACCACAAGTTATTCGATTTAAGTACACTTTCACAGCACATTTCACAAAATGCAAAGAAGATACCAATGGCTATGTCTACACTTTCAAGTTAGTTCAAATTAAGGAAGCTTAATTTGAACTAATTTAAGCCTTGGCCACACTAGGCTTTCATTAGTTCGAATTAAGGGCTTCCTTAATTCGAACTAATAAATTTGATTGCGTAATTTGAACTAACCCTTAATTCGAAATAGTTAGTTCGAATTAAGTCAATGTGGCCATATTAGTTCGAACTAACTGCTTAGTTCGAACTAATCGCCAGATTGACCTTCATGCAACTGACTAATTCGAACTAAGTAAGTGCCCTGCATGGACATGGCTGGTTTGAACTAGCATTCTAGTGAGGCCATGCTAGTTCAAACTAAGTTAATTGGAACTAACTAAAATTAGTTCGAATTAGTTAGTTTGAATTAACTAATTCGAACTAGCTTTTGTAAGTGTAGACATAGCCAATGTGAGTAAAGATAGCTACAACATTTGATCCAAGGTTTAAAAATCTGAAGTCCCTTCCAAAAGGAACTAAGAGTGATCATGCTGACAGCAGTTTTAAAAGAGCAACACTTCGATGCGGAAACTACAGAACCCAGTGCAGAAACCCAAGCCACCGAAAAAGAAAATCAACCTTCTGCTTGTGGCATCTGATTCTGATGATGAGAATAAACATGCATGTATGCAGTTTTTTATAATTATCCAGAGACCACATCATCAACGTGGAAGCATGTCCTCTGGAAAGATGGTCAAAGCATGAAGGGGGCATACAAATATTTAGTGCAACTGGCATATAAACATCTCATGACACTGGCTACAATAGTGCCCTGTGAACACTTGTTCTCACTTTCAGGTGACATTGGAAACAACAAGTGGGCAGCTTTGTCTCCCATAAATGTAAACAGACTGTGTTAGTGATTGGCCAAATAAGAAGTAAGACTGAGTGGACTTATAGACCCTAAAGGTTTACATCATTTTATTTTTGAGTCTCTCTGTCTCTCTCTCTGTCTCTCTCTCTCTCTTTTTTTTTTTTTACATAATTCTACATTTGTAAGATCAACTTTTATGATAGAAATTGCCCTATAGTACTCGTATGAGGTGAATTGAAATATGATTTCTTTTGACAAGTTCTAGTCTAGTTTAGCAAAATGAACAAGGACTCTTGTGGTACTTTTTAAACACTAACATATTTATTTATCACATGAGCTTTTGTGGGAGAGATCAAAAAATGTTTAAAAAAAAAAAGTAAGCAGAGTTAACATAAAAGGAAACAATAAATGAATGCAAAAACAATGAGAGTCCTGTGGCATCTTATAGACTAACAGATTTTCTTCGGCATAAGCTTTTGTGGGTTATAACCCACTTCAACAGATTGCATCTGGGTTATAGCCCACGAAAGCTTATGCCGAAGAAAATCTGTTGGTCTATAAGGTGGCACAGGACTCTCATTGTTTCTGTTGTAAATGCGTTAACACAGCTACCCCTCTGGAAATAAATAAATGTATGAAGATGCCATTTGAAAATTTCAAATGTATAAACAAGAGTTAAGTATAGAGTTAAGGATTGTTCTAAAGTTTTATGTAGAACTATAAAATAATACTCAGAAATAACATCATGTTCCTATATTCAATATTTATCTAATTGTTTAATTTGGATATTTTAGGGGACCAAATATAATGGTATCTAGGTAGCAAATACAACTTTAGTCCTGTTACAGTAATGTTGAAACTTAAACTTTCTATCCCTTAGTGCAGTTGATGAGTCCAAAAACAACTAGTCAGTCAAAATTAAAATTTAAAAAATGGTCAAATATTTTAAAGCACTCATTTATTGAAACAGTAACAAAAGAAAAATAAGATTTAGTCATCTCCTGCTGGCTTAGCCTTTGGCAACACACGCATTGCACACTTCTGATGGCAGCGTGTGTGGTATGTAAAGCTATATGCTGCAGTGAAAAGCAGGCCACATCCACACTATGGTATGTAGCTACATATGTCAGTTAAAGACTCTAGGAGTGGAAGGAAGAGGCAGAAAAAAGGGTATAGAAGCAAGAAACTGTCAAAGACTTTCCCAGCTGCTTGCCCCCTACCAGAATTTTTCCCTACTGCGGGAGTCCTTCACTGAAGTAGAGAAAGGCTCCTGCAGTGCAGAGCTAATGATACCCATGCTTGGTCCTTCTCAGTGTCATTACCACTCTAAAGGTTGAATTGTCACAGTATAGTTGGAGCTCCTGAAAGCATTGTGTGTCAGAGTTCATCTAGACAGTGCGGGAAATGCATGTGAACTCTAAATTGAACCATGCTGTACACTAGCTGGCCTGTATAGACCCTACTAGCATAAACTAACATTTTCTAAAGTGCACTAATTTGCATGCTAGAGTTTACCCCATTCCCTCATATGAAATACTGCACTGTATAAACAAGCCCTCGATAAAACCCAAGGCCTCCAGAAACCTTGGATTAGGCAGAACATGCATCCTAAACCCAGGGTAACTTCAGTAGAAGTGAGTGCCAACAGTGGACTGCAGTATAACAGCCCTTGTACTCTGAAATATAAATTGTATTCACCTATGTAACCAGCCAGTGAACAAGCGAGGGGAGCGTCATACAAAATATTTCCATTTTACATGAGACCAGTCATGGTCTTGTTTTTGCTTTTTTGTCTTAAATTTTTCAGGCAACTGGGAAGATAAATTCTAACCTGCTGTAATGCATGACATAGTCGCCTGAAAAAAAAAGTGATAAAATCCTTGACTTTTTGTATCTTTTCTCTCCATTTCTGTTTCACATCTGAAAATCTCATAAGACAAAAATAAACATGCATATAAATGATTTAGATGTATGCAGTAAATGAGCTAGTATGTCTTATTTTAAAAATAAAGTGCTGGGTTTTTTTAATGCATTTATATTTACTAACTTTTTCAGTTATTTTCTGCATTGAATGGATAGTATGCAATTTGCATGGTGAGATTGGGCCTGATGGATTATTTCGATACTTAATTACAATTTTCTGTATTCATATGCTCTTGTTCTGCATGCATATTTTATACTGAAATGCTACAGATTTGTTTAATAAATTAGTGCATTAAAAGACACTGAGGATGATTTTTAATTGTCACCTTGCACTAACGTTAGTCCTTTATTTTATCCTGAATCCCAAGATTATCAGTGGTGTGGACCTGGCTTGCTTATCGTAAAAGGTTACATTTTAAATTCAAATATACAGAGCTACCTTTTGTATTACATATACTGTACAATGTACAGTGTACATCTTGGCTTAATTTAATATCTGTATTTGTTTTCTGTTTACAATAATTACCTTGAACTTGGCAGCTTTTAGAAATTACTTTTTGTTTTTCTTACCTCCACTACCTACCAGAAAAGGAAATATAAGCAGCTATTTTAAATTTGACAGATATTAATTTCATCTGTAGGAATGATGGATTGAATTTCTTTATTATCTGGCTTCCAGCTGTTTAGACTCAGAAGCAGTGGGAAAATAGAAGTTTAATAAGCTTAGTTGCCACAAGCAACTGTTGACAACATTTTTATAGCTGTACTGTTAGATAAGACTTAATAAACAATATATTCCCAGGAGGTCTCCCTAGAATTTGGTGCCTTGAGGATTATGTTTAAGGCTTCTTTCAGAGAAGACTACTCTACTCTATACTTACACTTGTGAGTACTGAATAATACTGAAAGATTACCTGATTATTCCAATGTATGTTTTCTATTCAAGAGTTTTTATCAAGACTCTAATTCCATAACCATAACTAGAAGGCTCAGATCAATCTATTCCTGTTTTTGCTTTGATGTCCTCTCACATTCCTCCTACACTGCTTCAGTTTTATCTTATTGTGCGTGGTGATTGTGTCACTTTGGTGGGGTTACCAGAACTGAGTTCCTATGTTACTTCTCAGCATCAGCAAATGAGAGCTGATGCTAAACTATGACACATTCCTGGCACACCATCTTATCTTCCTTGAGAGCAATTTCTTCAGGAATCAGCTAGTCCTAACCTTGCCTAAAAGGTAGCAGTCAGTTGAACCCTATTTCCTGAGTTCCTTTAAAGATGTAGCACATAGTAGCTTATTTCCTTCACAGGTTAACAAACACCGTATTTCCATCAAAGCCCTACATTTGTCTCTAGTAAAAGTAAAGTATGTTTAATAATAAAAGGACATCATTTAAACGATATCAGTTGGCAGGAATAAAATTAGAAATAATTATATACAAAGAAATTAAGAATATGCTTCTAAGACATCAATTTAATGAAAAAAAGTTGTCATTTGTTTAAAATCCATTTTTAATGTAGGAAACAGGAAGCCTGCCAAACCATCACGGGCCACTGGATGACTGAAGTGCTAAACGGCACTCAAAGGAAGACAAGGACAGTGCAGAGCAAGTGAAAGAATTCTTTGCATCAATGATGTAAGGGAGATTTCCACACATTAGCCACTATTTTGCTCTCATAAATCTGAGGAGCTGTGATAGAGAGTTTTTTTTGGGGGGTGGGAAGATAAAGTAAACAGTAAAGAGTCACCAGGACCAGATGACATTCATCTAAGCGTTCTGAAGGATTAAAGTCATATGAAATTGCAGAACTACAAACCATGCTATGTAACCTATCACTTATGTCTGTTACTAATCAGTGAGTTATTAGTTTTCCATGATAGAATACCTGCCACCTTTTGGATAAATATAATGACAACAGTGTATCCATCTGCTTTTGAGGTGCTCTTAAGGCCACAGTAATATATTCCAGTTTAGGAGTAAAAATATAAAACTGAGCAAAATCAGCCTGTAGCTAGCACTAAGTTATAGTGGAGGGCAAGAGAGTCAGTCTCACCTACTTAGTGGCATTGCATTGCCTTCTGGCTAACTACAGTTGCTCTTGCTATGAGCTGCTACTGGTAAATTTTGCTATTTTCAATAATCTTTAGAGAAATTATGTAGTCAGTTTCAGACTCACATTATCATTTCAATTTTTTAAATATGGTATCCTCACAAAACTCCAGACAATATTTTCTAATCATGATATATAAGTTTTGTGCATTCCTAATTACTCATTCTCATAATAGATCCTTGATACAATTTAAAGTACAGCTAGGGTAGCTTATACAGAATTTTCTGTCTAAAAATACCCCAGGTTTGCAACTGCCCTAAAAGAAATATTTATTTTAATTTTTTTAAAAAAAATCCACACTTGTATATCAGCTTTTCAGACAATATCGTTCAAAGACTCTCTTTATTTAATATACTTTAATAATTTAACAAAGCTATAGGAGAGGTGATAATATACAAATGTATTTTTTCTCTAGCTTTCCTGTTCAAGACTAGAACAAATTCTAGTACAAGCTGATTAAGAATTATTACTAGCTGAGATGTTTTGTTTTCCTGATACAAATTTATAGCAACAGAACCCAGAATTCATTCTGTAATTAATAAATACCAGTGCAATCAATTTTAATATTAACATAATTTATTTGAGTATTCTATGGTCATATTTAGGTATGCAAAAATTTATTAGTTGGAATTGTTAGTGCTTAGAAGGGTAGTTTCACAGGTAAAAACTGTTCTGCTCTTATGCATGCTCCACAGAACCCCTTTAAAAATCCTCACCATTAACTGAATTAGGTTCAGAATTAACAATCACTCTCATTTTCCTCTATGCATACATTTATGCAATTTCTCAAGTATTTGCTCTATGACTAGCTGCTAGGCCACTTCCACACATATTTAAATTTAAACTTTCAAATATGTGGTTCTAGACCAATGGTTCTCCAACTTTTCCATGATGGGCTACCTTTACTCCCAAAATAGCGATCCCATTTACCCAGGACTTCCTCATGTTTAGCCATAGCATATAGGTTCCAGTCTTCTTTATTGATCTTTGTGTTTTGCAATCTCCAGATTAAAAACCTATGCCCTAGGTCATGTTCCAAAGTTACTATAGCTGTGGAAGATATGTAATTAAATATGGAATTGTTCATTCATATATGAGTGGATGTGCATTAGCTGATCAACTTGTTGGGCCATTGTCAAACCTCATGCAAACTTCTAAAAATATTTACTTTTGATTTTTGAAGGAACAGATAGAGGTGTCTTCCAAAATCCTATAGTAAAATCAGTATAATCAAAAGATTCAGACACAATGATGGTTTTAAACTGAAAAATATACAAGTTGACAGAATTTTGTGAAAAATAGCAGACCCTTTTCTCCAGCCAGTGGAGAAAGTATCAAGGAGTGCCTTAGCACATTCTTTTGCATGGCTAGATATCAATGAACTGTGAAAAAATGCCTTTGTATCTGCAGGCATTCTAAGCTTCTATTTCTGAAGAAGCAGACCACACTCTGTGTCCATTAGAAGCAGTTCCAGCTTCAAAAGGTTATTAGAATACATTAATTTTACCATAAGTGTGCATGTTGGAAAGGGAGACAGCCTCTTTCCTATAGTAAGTACTGAAGGAGGCAGTCACCATCTATTTATCCCCTTTTTGTGAATTTAGGGTGAGATGTCCAATGCTCAGAAGGGACATGATACATGTTTCATCTTATAAAATCAGACTTTGCTAGTTCCACTTCTAGCTGAGCAAACCTATCTCCAACAAATTCCTGACAATCCTCCCTGTAACCAGGGAAAACTATTGATTACTGACTATATAATCATTTTATATATTCCAGTATGATATTATGACTTTTATAGAATGCATGCATGTTTGTAACTTTCCAGGTTGGGAAGTTGCTCAGAAGTAAAAAATATAGAGTCTTCAATACCTAGTGGAGTCTCAGGTTTTTCAGATTATTTTTAATGGCAAAAATACTAAAGAAGAGAGCAGAAATGCACTAAAAACTAATCTTTTACTATTTATCTGTATAGTGCTATGAACATAAGACTTCCTGTGATCAGGGTAGACAGGCTGGCCCCACAAATCTAACACCTTTTTCTGCTCATTGGAAGGTAAAGCTGAGATAGTATCAGGATGAATTCTAGTCCCACTCTTTCCCCCTCTTTTTTTAATGAAGTGAAGGTGGCAGTGTATTTGGGGCAAGCCTCTCTCCCTACATGGCACAGTAAACCGGTACTTATGGTTACAGGCTCCTGTAGCTGAGCTAAGGGTTCAGAGAGTAAGGCTGCAGTTCCCATTTTTAGAATCTGTACTCTAGATGAATGAAGTCTGTCTAATACATCATTTATGAAAATGTAGAAATGCATGGTGATTTTATTGTATGCAGTCAGAATAGCTAACCTCAAAAAAAAAAAAAAAAGACAGAGAGAGAGAGAGAAACACTTGATACAAATTCTTGCATGTTCTTGTTTTACAGAAATTAGATTCCGTCAATAGTTTCTTATAATGTTGAATAATAACTGTCCTTCAGGTCCATTGGCATCTTCAGAGATGCAGTTGTTAGCTGTCTAATGACTTAAATTTGCATATCAATAGAGTAGCTGCTCTAGCATAATTTTCTGTACCAGAGCAAACATTTTTATTTGTATGCTGTCAGTAACAATTCAGAATAATTTATACTACCTGTAGGAGTCAGTAAACTATTAAGTGTTCATCTAGTAAAGCATTTCCCTTGTCTTGTTAATCTTGATTCTATTCATGTCATCTTTCAGTTCAGTATGGACAGTACCTCATGTTATTTTAGATGATTACCTTGTAATAATAATCTTTGACTTTGTTCTTGTGCAGCTTTCTTAATCTACTTTTCTAAGGTGCATTAAGGCATTGACCTTTCCCTTTTATCTAATTTCATTCTGAAGATATATAATATCTCATTTGCTACTTATGGTTTTTTGAGGAGGAAAATCAGTGGAGGAAAGAGCCAGAAGATAGGGCACAGATTATAGCCATCACTTGAGTACGGGAATATGTTTCTCATTTTTCACTAAAGCCTATAAATTTAAGTTTTATTAGATGCACAGATGCTTATAGATTATGTGACAGTGGTCACCAGCACATTTTCCCCTTTGTTTCTTGTTGGAAGACTGAAACTTTGTCTTACAGATATTGAACATGTTATCTGTGTCAAGAGATTATTACACCAGAGCTATATAATCAACATTAGCTACCTTTTGGTTTTCCCATGGAATTTGCAGTGTTGGTTTTACCCTGTAACACCATAAATTATGTAAGTCCTGTCTTTATGAATATCACCTTTTCATATGTCATACTTCTGCATGTGTAATTACCATAGAAAAGTGAATTGGAATTACTTAGGTTTGGGAGAAGGCTTATGACAGCATTTTCAGGGAAGGGCGCTCTACTTCAGAATTCATTTCCTCTTTGATTTTCCCACCACCACTTTATTCTGAAATACTGTAAATTCGTTGAGCTACAAGGTTCATTAATTGGCACTTTCTTTGTAACAATTCAAAATAAGTAACATAAATAATTTATTTTTAAAATATTTGATTATATCTTCTAGTAACTCATACACCTAACCAGAGTCATTTTATTCTTATTTGCTTGAGCTTTCTCATGTCAGCTCCTTTTTTGTCTTTTAACCTTGCTCAGCATGTAATGTCTAAAACAACGTAATCCTTTACAGCGATCTTTAGGGGTTTGGCCAATATTTTGTGTAAGTGGCTAGTGATTTTCTGATGTCTCAATTGTATTGGTGTTTAACTTGAGTCAATTTACTGGAACCTAATTTTCAGAAGATAATGCTCAGCACTTTCTGGAAATCAGACATCTTTCAATTGTCTCAAGTTGGGCATTCTGAAATTGAGGCACTCAAAATTATTAGCCACTTTTGAAAATCTTGTCAAAGCTTGCTACCTCGTGCTGTGATGCTGAATAACAATAATAATAAATGAGTTTAGTGTCCTTTGACACAAGAGACAGGATCCACTTTCTGGCTTTTGTCAGTGAAGTCCAGAGCGTGAGGACCTTTGTTATCCAGGGTTGTCTGAACCCAAAATTTTGGTAACCAATCTTTGTCTTCCAGGTGGTTTTAGGAAATAAATTAATGGGGGGACTGTGACCTTGGCCATTGAAGGTGCCACACTGAGGTTGTTCAGTTAAGGAAAACTGCAAAGAATGAATAAGACAATCCCCCAAAACTGGTGGTTATTCTAATAATTAGATTTACCAAGCCAGCAACAAAACAGACTTTTTGGTTACCAGAAGCTAAAAACAAAGTTCCTTCAAAGCAACCCAGCCACCGGGCTCTCACCCAGACAGCCAAGTGAAGAATGATAAGGATTACTGAAAATCTTGTTCATATATAAACTTCTATCAGTCTTAAAGAATTGGACACATTGGCCACTAAGTTGATGAATATTTCTAATCATGACCAAATACATTCTTAGAGCCAGTTCTTATTAACTAGACTAAGTGTTGTTAAAGAAAAGAAAAGAAAAGAAAAGGTGAGTACCGATTTAAAGATGATTAAAAGATCATTATGTATGCAGACGTGAATAAAGTTCTTAAGTCAGTTTCATAGTAGAGATAGTGAGCAGCCGAGATGCAAAAAGTTCTTTCCAGAATCAGTTCATAGATTATCATTCACATAGGTAGTTCATATACAGAATCTGTGTAATTTCTTCCAGGAGAAATAGCAGGATAATCCAGAACGAACTGGAGACAGATCTGAGATAATAGGATTAGGGCCTTAGAGTCCTTTTATAAACCTCTGGAAGGCTTATCTAGATCCTGACACAAGGTGTCTCTTGAGAGACAATAGTAATGCACAATATCCATTGAAGTAAAACTGACCATTTCCTACACAGGAAGTTAGCTGCATTGATTACTATAAAGCAACTGCCCATCTCCAGCCATTTACAGGTAGCTTTCTACGAACTTCAAAGGGAAACAAAAACAATGATATTGCTTAAATTCAAATTTAATCTACATGTTAATATCCCCTTTTGATCTCTTTCTATCTAAATTAGCAGAATATAATGACAAACGGAAACCTTTTGGTTGTATAGTTAACCTCTAACAATAGTCATACGTAAGCGTAGTGATTGTATTTGTCTAACCATACAAGTCTACATTTCAAAACTTGAGTCCAATTAACATGGCTTTGATAACTATTTATAGGAACAACCCTAATTACCATTTATATATTCTTCTAAATGTCTCTAGAGATTGAATTTTGTCATTTTAACCCGCAGGTGGCTTACTACTTTCTGCCTTAATGTCACAGGGATATACTTCCTTTCTCTGATAAATGATTGGTACAAACAAGAGTACTTTCACCCAGAGCGCCTTCATTACTGTGTCTAAAGCAGACATGCATATGCAACAGCAATAGTTAGAGCACTCCAGATATACTTACCCAAAATCTTGAATTTTTTTTTTTGTATTTAGCAGCAAGTTTCCGGTGATCAGCTGTCCTTCCAGCTGCTGGGAAGTAAGATATCAGTCTGTTAGTTCTTAAAAATCCTCCTCAAACTGTTCCACAGTACGCCCTTCAATTAATCTTTTTATAGGTTACTATGAGTTATGCGTTTTGTTTTGAGTAACTCCTAAAGGACTGACAATTTCCCTAGCAACAGAAAAAAATCTACCTTAGCAGCACAGCAGCTTCTAACAGGAAACTCAGACACTCAGATTCAAGGTCAGCTATTTCCACTCCCTTTCCATACCCATGAATGTGTTAACTTTATCTATTCTGTGCAGCTGTTTTGTCTGCCTAAGCAAAAGGTTGAATTGTTCCTGACTATGTGATGTCCTCGCTTCCAGTTTATGCTGGCTAAGTACACAGAATGGCTATAGTTATGTCAAGTCCAGTTCTCTCATAATACCTTGGGGCAGATGGTCTAACTGGAATAGGGTGTAAATTGACCACAAACCTTGCTTGAGTGGCAGGATCCATTAGTCAGACAACAAAGAGGTCAGGGAAAGAATGGGGATTGGGCTGTCAGATAATGCACTGATTTACAGCCCAGTCTGGGCAGCCTGCAGCTCTGATTGGGGTTAAAAGCTGCCCTTCTATGTCAGAAGTCAGTGGCAGAATGACCACCTACTCACCTGCTTAAAGGCAAGTCCTTACTAGGACTTGGGAGTGTAACTGCTTCTATGAGGCTGAATCAAGCCCAAGTTTTAAATGTGTTATTACTGTTAAGTATTTGATTTTCTCTTGATAGAAAATGTGAGAATTTAAATGAGCAGAAATGAGGTTAGTTGCTTGGTACAATAGAAGTATTCCTTTGTTGACTGGCTTTGCTTTCAAAATGTGTGACAATAATTAGTCCTTAGAAGAGGTAAACAGTCAGATGAAATCACAGGATGTGAGCAAAGAAAGAAGAGGAATTTAAAACTTGTCAAAAAAAGAAAAGCTTCATGTTTTTGGAGAGGTGCCATGTCCCTGCTTGACCTCCTTGTGGACACCCCGATAAACATGTGTTTTAGCTATGTGAGGTATCTGGGCCTGTGACTACTACCCTGGAAATATCAGCACTACCAATTCAGAAGTCACTTGAAAGGATGGACGCAAGCTCTGACCAGAAGACTCTCGTCTCAGAAAAGAACAGGGATCACATACTTTCTAACTCTAAGAGGATGCTGAAGCTCCTGCAATAAAGTTGTTCAACCTCATTCTCTCCCATGGATAGCCCAAGTGACAAAACTGTGTCAGGCTTGTTCTTGGACTTGGACTAACTGCTGCTGAGAGCTCCCACAAGGTGTAGGACTCAGCGAATAATCTCTGCTCCCTAAATGAGCAGAGTAAACCAGCTCTTACAGAGTGCAGACCTGAAGAAGTGTTCTGTAGAGCTTGAAAGCTTGTCTCTTTCACCAAGAGAAACTGGCCCAATAAAATAAAGGAGTCCTGTTGCACTTCTAAAGACTAACATATTTATTTATCACATGAGCTTTTGTGGGAGAAAACCCCACTTCACCCGGATCCTGTGTCGTACATTTCCCTGCATTTAATTTCTTCCCATTCTGTAAGTTCCCTATCTTCAAAGCATCTGACAAAGTGGAATTTTCTCCCACAAAAGCTCATAGCTGACCTAGACTAACACGGCTACCCGTTTGAAACTGGTCTAATAAAAGATGTTTGAATATAGATATGTAGGCCTCGCTGTAAAGACCTATGATTGTTTAAGTATATTCTTGTGACTTAGTTATATGGGTATAGAAACAAGAATCAAAGTCACAGTCACACAAAGTCACATTGTCTATGGGTTTTCTTTCACTGTGACA